>JAXGGA010007657.1:0-61320 GCA_038373865.1 Uloborus plumipes
GAAGCATGTCAACATCTAGCGTTTACGTGGCGGACGAAGCTTCCTATGTTGAAGATTTCAATCCAAATGCATCTTGCAAACATTTTAATATTTTTGACAATTAACCGTTATTTCGACAATAGATACCTTCCATTAGCGTATTTTAGCTTATATTTTGAAAACAAATAATTTATTTTTCTCGATTTATATACCTATTAATTTTTGCAAGCTTGATTTTAATAAGCATTAGGTTATCCATTGCTTCATTTTTTGGAAAACAATCAAGCACATAATGTTTAATTATGGCTTTGTACTGAAAGGCAGTATTTTGATAAGTTGAATTTGTAAAATTATAATTTTAAAAGCTTAAAATGGAATTTTCCATGCTACTAGCAGCAGTGTTCCCATTAGGTCATTAAAGGAAAGAATTCCCTGCTCCCGAAGATGCTCCCAAACCACATTTGGTCACTTGCACCCCTGAAAATATCATTTGTCATGTCTGTGATTATCCAGTGGTAGATCTTCAAAATTGCTTGATATTTTTATAAATGATTTTCCGCCTGCTACATAAATGAAACTGTCATGGGAAAACTGAGGTATTTTATGAATTTAGAATATTCAAAATTCTGAACAAAGTTATTTTTCTTTACATAAATTGGCAATTATGAAAATAATTGATTTTGAAACCCTTGACTTAGTGCGAAATAAATATTTCCAGAAATGAAAGTAAGATTTTGTTTTTCGGTTATGTACTTTTATATGTACATGAAACATTTTTAAGGCATTTAATAATGTCTGCAACCTCATCTTACATGGTATATGCGTTCGGTGGCGTTAATTTAGCTCCTGCGAAAAGTTCAGCTTTTTTTGTCAACTGGCACTTTCATGCCTGAATAAAGCGTGAATTCATTTTTTCGTATTATTTTCTATTTAAACTAAAAATGTAATTTTTCAAGATTTAGATCTTTAAAAATATCTGCAAAATTTGCGAAAACTAGTAGTTTGTTTCAATTCCCTTCAAGTAGAAAGATATCTTTGATTATACTATAGCTCTTGATATTTGCAAAAAAAAAAGCTTGATTGGTTTAAAAATTGGCATAAAATTTGAAAAAGGTGATCAAAGCAAAAAAAAATTTTCAATGCTATAAACTTTATATTTGACCTTTAAATTGTTGTTTTTTTTATCTTGAGCATTTATGATGCTAAAATGAAACAAACATAAAGCATCAAAAAGTTTTTAAAATTGAATTTAAAAAGAAAATTCTTCTGCTCTGAAAGGTGTTACAACCTGTAAGTTAAATCTTTTATAGTATCGTTTTATTATGCGAACTTAAAATTGCAATACCTGGCGACCGAGCCCTGTTTGATTATTAAAAAAAAAAGGTTTGTAAAATCGTGTTTTTTCAAAAGTTCAAAGTACTTATTTAGATAAACCTGAAAAGCATTTTTTCGCCCTTTGTTGCAATTACGCATTTAAAACAGCCGTAATTTATTTTAAAAAACACAACCTTATTTAAACGATGATAAGCACCTTAAAATCACACCACAATAACTTTCTTTTGATCAATCTCTTTAAAAACAATCACAATTCTATTGTGTTGCCAAAACTTGTTTGCTAAATACCATGAAAATTTAAAATTTATGTTGATGTCAGGGGTGAATGTGTTCCGGTATTTTACCGGATTTCCGGTATTTTGTGATTGATTCTGGTATTTTTATGTTTGAAAATACCGGAAATAAAATATTTTTAATTATGCTTTTGTCTTCCCTCCTTTGGTATTTTTTTTTTATTTTTCGAATTTTCGGTGATCATCCGATATTTACTAATAATATTCATCGAACAAAATGTTAAGATGTCATTTTTTTTTTTTTTTTTTTTAATAAAAACTATTTGAAACTATTCGAATGTATGAAATGTGTCTTGTTTGTTTATGAAAGGCAATTTATTATTATATATGTATAATTATAAAATTAGGTGTGCTTAAATAATAGGGGCCTTGGTTTTTTGAAAAAAAAACACCCCCCCCCCCCCTCCACACACACATTTTCTCTTCAAAACTTTCAGGTATTTTTTCATGAACTCACAATCACCCCGTGATATGATGAAATATGAAACCCATTGTTATAATAAAACGTGGTTGCTATCAAACAGTAATAATAATAGTAATCATAATAAAAGTGGTAAATGAAAGCTCTTCAAACTTTTAATGAAGGCACAGAAAAACATGGTTTTTTCTGAAAACTCGCGTTTTTACAGAAAAAATACCAATGTAGATGAACTCAAAAACCAAAACTATATCTAAATACAAAATTTTGTTAAAATCGTTAGAGCCGTTTTCGAGATCCGAAAAACAATTTATATATACATATACACAGTCCAGTCACATTAATGTGACCACCTGTCAAACTCCATAATAACCACCATTCTCAGAACCGACTGCTGCTAGACGTGCAGGAAGAGAGTCAATTAGATTCCTGAAGGTGTTAGCTCAGGGTGACCACAGACCTGGAAAACAGGGAAAACCTGAAATTATCAGAGAATTTGAAAATTCTGGAAAAATCAGGGAATTTGGGAACAAACCAGGGAAAATTAAATCAGGGCTCAAGTCCATAATTTTTCAATACTGAAGTATTAAAAAAGATTACATATTTGATTATTTAAGGTATTTTAGAGACTAACTAGAAAAATTTTCAAAACCATGGTGAATTATTCATAAACAGAGTAGTAAAAGTGTAATTTTCAGGCTGATTTTAGTAACGTTTTAAAACTAGTTGCGTACAAGTGGCTTTTTTTTTTTTTTTTCTTTTTTTTATTTTGACAAAATGACAAAACTGCAGCATTACAAACCCAAATTTAAGCAATCTTTGCGGAACTTTAGAGAAAGGTTTCGACTGTTGTAACTTTAAATTTGGAAAAAATCTAAAGCATTAAAAGGTACATTTTAGACTATTCTATATAACTGAAAGAGAGAGTGGATTCAGAAACTTTCTGCTGAGAAATGTTTGAAACTAAAATAGGGGAGGGGTAAGACTTTTAGTATTTAGTGATGTAAAAGTAAAGAGGGGGTTAGGGTGCGTAGGAAAGAGGGAAAGTCTGAACATGGACATTTAGATTATCTTTGGGTGAACTATACGAAGGAGTTCAGAGGTACTCTGTTTCAGGCTATCTTTGGGTGAATTCAAAAAAGGGGAAGATATCTCTGAAATTTTTTTAACTAAAATCTTGAATCTTTTAAGGTGTTTTAGGCAATATTAAGATAACGGGAAAAGAGGATTTTTGTTGGAAAAATCCAAAACTAGAGTCTTAAAGATGTAATTATCAGAGATCTTTCATGAACATAAGCATAGGGCTCTGGGATTGTTCTGAAAAATTTTGAAGTTGGATTTATTGCTATTTTTCAGTGACTTAAGAGAGAGAGAGAGAGAGCATTCATTAGTTGTCTCCCGAATTTGTTTTGAAATTGCAGTCTTCAAATTTTAGGGGCGTAAATATAGGGGTGGGTGCTCTTCCAAGAAAAAATTCCAAAACCAAAACGTTCAAAAATAAGAACTTTGTTTTTTTCGCTCCACCCTACTAACCAGGCGTTTGCTTCAGAGCCCAATTGTAGCAACATTCGCTGAACATTAGTGTAGTAGACACTGTTGGAAGCCCCTTGGTCCATCTGAATGCTCAGTTGCTCAACAATAGCATATCTATTTGCCAGAACGTGTCTCCGCGGCCGTCGTTTGCCTCTGTCATCTATGGCCCGTGGTGCACCACATTTTCCATATCGCTGATTTTTATAGTCCCGTTTTACCATGCACGGAACACTTTAACCACGATAGCACGTGAACAGTTCTTATGCTTGGTCATTTCAGAAATGCTTCCACCGTTGGTCCGAAAGCCAATTGTCATGCCCTTTTGGACATAGGATAAATCGTTTCGTTTCTGCATTACCATAACGATTGAAATGTTTTCCCGAAGCCCTCACACACCCATCTATACTCTGAACTGCCCTATGCTGCTACATGCCTTCTGTGATTGGTTATTTAACGCCAACGTCAAAAGTACTTGGTGGTCACATTAATTTGACTGGACTGTGTGTATATATTCCAAGAATTGCTCGTTTAAAAATATTAGATAACTTTGAAATGTCTCCTGTGACAATTTTGTCTTTTATTTAATCTTATATTCCACACCACCTTTTCTTTCAGAATCATGTTGAATCTCAACCTCATGAGACGCCAAAAGGTCCACCAGTTACAGTTTTTGTCGGAAACATTACTGACAGGGCTTCAGATGCTTTAGTTCGACAAATATTGCAGGTAAATATTTATATGCAAATTGTTGAAACTTTACTTGTAAAATAAATTGATTTTAAATATTTTATATTTTTGCAAAAACGTGCCATGTTTTTAAAAAATTTAGAATGTGTGTTCTTGAAAAAAAGTTTAATATTCTAAATGTTGATGTGTTTTATGTGTTTCACTTCAATTACACAGGCCTGTGCAGAAAAAATGCAAGAGAATAGGCTGAATTTTGTTCTATTTTCAGAAAATAATTTAAAATTCTATCATGTTAGGAATTTTTGTTAAAATTGATTCTTACTTTTGCTGGAATCATCCATCAAAAAGTATTCTCTTAAATTTATCTAGCAAATTTGTTTTTCATTTAAATGTATAGGAAATATCCTATTATTGGTGATATTGATTATTCAGCAATAAATTACTTTGAGTTTACATAGAAGAAAAGGTCAAAATGCCAAATCTTAATCATCCCAGCTCAAAAACATGGCTATATCTCTAGAATAAATTTATTTTTCAAGAAAAAAAACTAAAAGAGTGCCGAATATTAATGTAGCTTGCCTACTGAATTTCATGAAGATAAAAAAAAAATGGTATGGCACAAAAAGTTCCGAAAAAAATTGTTGATCTTGCATGGAATGACTGTGTGGACAGATTGCACTAATCTCCTCTAGGAGAAAGAAGAATTATGGAATTTCTTTAGTTTAAATTTTTTACATTGAATTATATAAATTGGAACCTTTTTTGCTTATTTTTGCTGTTTGAAATCTGTTTCAGCAATCTGATTAAAAAATCAACAATTTTTTTGAAATTTTTGTGCCATGCCACTTTTTTCCTTGATAAAATTTAATGAGCAATCTGCACCTATATTTTGTACTGCCAAACAGTTTTTAATTTTTCTCCTGAGATATTGCCATTTTTTATATTTAACCGACTTCAACAAAGGTAGGAGGTTATACAATTCGTCGGGGAATTTTTTTTTTTTTTTTGTATGTTACAAGATTACTCGAAGACGCCGGGACCGATTTCAAAAATTCTTTTTTTGTTAGAAAGGTCTTTCTTTCTGATTGGTCCCATCCTCTCGTGGTCCGGGTTCGACAACGGGAACCTGCAGAAATCTTTCGAAAAAGAAATTGGGATCACAGTAATCGTAATAATGACCATTTTGAACGCCAGGCTTCTCTGTATTGCATAATGAAATTCCTTTCTATGATCTTTTTGAAAATTTTAAACTGAGTATCTTTCTATGTCCTGCTTTTTTCTCCTGAACTCCAAGGAACTGAAAGTCGTACCAGGTACTGATTGATTCGTAATATTTCAGGTTTTATTAGTCTTAATTTACATAAAGGTTTGATAAAGGAATTCTGAAGAAAGTGAGGAAAATCTCTGAATTTTTGCTCAAATTTAAAGCGATTTGTCCTAAATGATGAAATATGAAATCCATTGTTACAGAACGTGATTGATATGAAACAGTTATTATAATGATCATGAAAATTTTGAATGAAGGCTTAACTGAAGCAAACATGAAACTCATTAGCGGGCCACGTATGTAATACGTCGTGAAATTTCATGAACTGCGAGAATCAAGTTTTGTTTTGATATATAAATTAGTTGAAAAGCCGTTAATATTTAGCCTTTAATTAAACTAGTACACAAATTAATGCCAGAGAATAACAAGGATTATTTTTTAGTGTCAATCGTTTAAAATTTTAGACGCGTTGATACTTTCTTTCTTTTTTTTTCTTACATAGTTTATTTTATGAAGCATTTACTTAAGAAAATTAGGTGAAGTTTTGCAATGAAAACATTACCTACATTTACACTAAAAAGAATAAAATAAAAATATTTTTGAAAAAAAAATTGAACCGACTTCGGAACTTCACTCAGCAAATGCTCTAAAAAGTAAAAAATAATTTTATTCTTTGAACACCATCGATACTACATTTAAACATAAGTTTTGAAGTCGGCGCAAAAACTAAAGGTATAAAATGATGTTTACTATATTTTGCCAAAATTTTCAGAGAAATCATTGAAAATTGAGAGCTGAATATTTGTACCATTACATAAATATGTATTTTTCAATGAATGCGAATAAAGAACCTGGATTCATTTAAATTTATATTTATAGTTTCGAATGATTCTATTTAGCTTTTTTGCGCTGACTTCAAAACTTATGTTTAAACGTAGTATCGATGGTGTTCAAAGAATAATATTATTTTTTACTTTTTAGAGCATTTGCTGAGGGAAATTCAGAAGTCGGTTCAATTCTTTTTCAAAAATATTTTTATTTCTTCCACTTAAACCAATAAAAAGTAACTGATTAATGAATAATCACAATGTATCACTAAGAATAGAATTCAACTGAAATAAACCTTTTGTGTGATAAGTTGCTTTTTATTGCAAAATATCCCGATGCGATGGTGAAAAATTGAGGTCATTTTCAAGACCGGAACACCAATTAATATAAAGATCAGCAAAAACTTATTTTGTTTTTTCAAAAAGTTTAATTTTGCAGCATTATATTATTACTCTGTTATTTTTAAATTTTCAAAACAAATGTGCAAACCACAGCTCAGATAAATATAATTCTACTTTCAGGAAAGAGCAGTACGGCACCCTTGTCAAAAATTTAGCTTTATGTTTATTAATATATATACAGTCGACGCTCGATATAACGACCGTCTCCGTCCTACAGAAAACGGTCTTTATAACGAGTGGTCGCTATAAGATGTAGAACATAGAGTATATTGGGATACAGTAGGGGGTTTTCTCACCGGTCTTTATATTGGGATGGTCTTTATAATGTGTGGTCGTTATAACGAGCGTCGACTGTATATATATATATATATATATATCAAATTTCTTTTGACAGATTATTAATCTGTCGTTCACTTTATTTTTAGCGGTGTGGAATAGTTCTAAATTGGAAGCGTGTTCAAGGGGCAAATGGTAAACTACAGGGTGAGTATTTGAACGTAACTTACAAAGCAATAATAACAATTTTTCCAATGAAATATTTTTATTTTTCTAAGTTATTTCTTTTAAGAAAAAATCGCCAAATTTTCCTTATAGCCTTCGGATTTTGTGAGTATGGCGATCCAGAATCTGCTCTTAGGGCCATGAGATTACTTCATGACTATGAACTTGGAGAAAAGAAACTAGTTGTAAGTTTTTTCATTTAATCTCTTTACAAAATTAAAAATAACTATCACTGTCTTAAATATTTTTTTAATTTTTCAATATGATTTTAGGTTAAAGTAGATGGTAAAACAAAGGAAAAATTAGATGAATATAAAGCTACTAAACTTTCAAAAGTACAAGATGATGATGAGAAAAAAACTGAAGAAAAAGAGGATAGCAATAAAGAAGAAGGTGAAACCAGTGACGATGCGTTAGATGAAATGACAAAACAAAGAGACAATGCAATTATGACCAGCCTTCAATCATTGCTCAATGCTCATGCACTTGAACTGAAAAAACCATCAGATGATAAAGGTTGTTCCTTTTACCCCACTTAAAGCAAAATATTTTGTCTAATAGTTAAAAGTAAAGCATAAAATGCCTGTAATTGGAAGTTTCAGCTACCTGGAACCATATCTGAATTTACCTACAAATATTAACAAAATTATATTACAAATTACAAACTGCAGTAAAACTAGTTAATTTATTATGTATCCTTTTCCTTCTAGTCTAGTTTAAATTTACAAACAATTCATCATTGAATTAATTGAATAAGTTGTTAATATTATGAATCTAAAAATTGCTAAATGTTTTTACTATTAAATTTTTTGCTTAGCCACTGTTTTCATAACTCTTCAGACAATGAACTAGAAAAGTGTTTGTGCTGTCTGGTTCAAATATTAAAAACAAATTGAATGGTAATTAATAATCACTTAACACTTATATATGTTAATTTTATTTTGTTTGACAGATATCCCTGCGCCTCTGCCTGTAGTTGTTCCAGACAAACCACAGAATTCAGGAAACAATAGTCCAAAACCACGAAGTGATTATGAAAGATTGAAAAAAAATGTAAGTTGTCCTTCTAGTTTTCAATAAGTACGCATTATCAGACCTGTCAACTCTCCAGTTTCTTTTTTACTCCATTCTCCCAATTGTACTAATACCGAATCGAACAAATTGTTTTAATAGATGATCGCCTCCAATCTACTTGCTGGTGTAGTGAAAGTAAACCCAGAAGAATTTCAGTGCTATTGAAGGACATTGTTTCTCTTTGCACTAGTAACTGTAATGTTGACCATCCTTTGTAAACTCTCTGCTGTTAAATTGCGAGTTTTACCCTGCCAAAGCATTACCCCATAGGTAATCATGGGTACAATTACTGAAGTGTGAACTCTTCAGTCTTCGTGTGCTGCTTTTGGCCGAAAACCCCAATGACATGTGTACAAAACCAAAAGATCCTCTTCGCCTTATCAGTAATTATCTTCCTTAGTAAATTCCTGGGTAGAATTCTGTCAAAGATAGCTTCCAGGTCAGCGATCTTAGTCAAGTATTTCCTTTCAAATACCTCTCACTATTTGTATAAAAAAATTGAAAAGGAACATCAATTAACTTTTTAAGTGTACGAGTAACTAGATAAAATTGCTTTATTATGTACATTTTATTTTATATTAAAACTAGGCATTTATATATACAGAAAATAACAACGTTACAAATGCACAAATGAGCAGGGATACTGCATACTGCTTTTAGCGTTACAAGGAACGCCTTTATCAATGCAAAAAAGTTGTGAGCTTATGGATGCACAGACATCTGACAAAAGCAATGGAAATAGAAGCGAACAGCTTAAAAAGCAAACATAGCGGATTACCTGAACACCAATAAAAATTTTTAAGCGAAAAAAATATCCAATGGGAAAATAAAGAATGAACCGAAGCTTTCTACCAGGTACAAAATGGAAAGAAAGAATTAGATTAGCGACACGATAAGCCAAAAGGCTAACATAATGAAAAACACCAGGTTAAACTGCTAACCGCAAGAACAAAAAAAGAGCAGAATGAAAGAAAGCGAATGGGTAAATGTAAAAACAAAAAAGACAAGTAGAAAATAGGAAAATGTCAGCAAAATCAGACTTCTGTGTTTTCTCCACTTAGGATTCATAATTTATTCACCGTTAAAAATTCTGTAGATTTTGCTAAGAATATTCATAAGTTCGTTCCTAAGGATTCTTTTATGGATTCTTTTGATGTTAAATCATTATTTAGGAACGTTTCTATCGAGGGTGCATTGTTGTGCCTTCAAAGGAGACTTTCAGAATTTCATTTTGCCTCTAAGGAAATTGAGGAATTAATTTTCCTTACCTGTACATGTCTTGAACAATGTTCTTTTGCTTTTAATGGACAATTTTACACTATGTCGGATGGTTTGGCTATGGGTAACCCACTAAGCCCCATTCTTAGTGATATTTATATGCATTATTTTGAGGTTGATTGAGTTGTTCCAAAAATTACAGTTTCAATTTTACGTTAGATATGTTGACGACTGTTTTTTTCTAATGAACCATAACCAGTTCCATAATGACGATGTTTTATCCGTTTTAAATGCTATAAATCCTCATATTCAATTCTCTTGTAAGAAAGAACAGGATAATTGCATTCCATTTCTTGATGTTTTAGTTTCTCGTACAGAATTCGGCTTTGAAACTACTGTTTATTGCAAACCTTTTGCTGTCTCGTTACCTCCTCATCGCCTTTCATCTCACCCTCCTAGTCAAAAATATGCTGCATTTAATTATTTTGTTCAGCGTGCTATTAATCTTTGTTCTTCACTGGAACTTCTTAAAGCAGAACTCAACTATCTTAAAGCTGTGGCTCTTGATAGGAACTATCCTCATACTTTGATTGATTCCATTTTTAAAAAACTTTCTAACAAATCCGAAACAACTGTTCTTAAGAGAACTTTCGTTAGAAAGAATTTGGTTGTTTTGCCATTCTTTCCCTCTGTGAGTTATCAGGTTGCTAAGATTCTCAAACGTTTCAATTTCCAGGTGGTTTTCTCCCCTACGAATAAACTATGTTTCTCTTCCCTTAAAGATCCCAGTCATCCTCTTAACAGTTGTGGTATTTATAAAATTAATTGCAATTGCAATCTCTCTTATATCGGACAAACGCGACGTGCTTTGAAATTCCGCTTAAAGGAACATCAGAACTATGTGAAAAAGCAACAATTGGAGAAGTCTAGTATTGCACAACATTGTTGGGAAAAGAATCATTCTTTCGGTTTTAATTCTTTTCAAATTGTCCAAAAATGCCCCAACCCATCAGATCTTGATTTTTGGGAATCCTTCCATATTTTGAAAAACCGTTCTGACTAAGTAAACAATGTCAATGCTATTCCTTATTTTTCTGCTGTTTGGCGTCCTTTTGTATAATTTTGCCTTTTCCCTTTCTTTTATTCGTCTGATTTTGCTGACATTTTCCTATTTTCATTCTTTATTTTCCCATTGGATCTTTTTTTGGGTTAAAAATTTTTATTGGTGTTCAAGTAATCCGCTATGTTTGCTTTTTAAGCTGTTCGCTTCTGTTTCCGTTGCTTTTGTCGGATGTCTGTGCATCGATAAGCTCACAACTTTTTTGCATTGATAAAGGCGTTCCTTGTAACGCCGAAACACGTGTCTGCAGTATCCCTGCTCATTTTTGCATTCGTAACGTTGTTATATTCTGTACATCTTGCAGCACAAAGGTATTTGTTAACTTTAGGCATTTATATTTTCAAATTTTTAATAACTGAAGCTCAATTGTGCCAATGCATCGTTTTTTCAAGGAAGAAAAGGAGGGAGGTGATAGGTGTCTGTCAACCTCGCGGTTAGCGGAGGGGGTAAGGGCAATAGGCTCAGAAAGGCTGAGAACCACTCTGCCATTCTAAGCGCAAAAATGGTATCTGCAGCCGAGCTTGAACTGAGATATAACTCTTTAAAGTTTTGTGCCAGCATGTATTTGATTCAGATGAAACTTTTTGCGATTTTTTTAAAAATATTTTCTGTTTCCAAATAACCATATAATTTTGTATTTAGGTAAAATCTGTTACAAAGAGCCACCTGGTGGCTATAACTCAATTTTGTTAAAAAGTGCAGATGCGACTTTAATGCTTAGAACGGCAGCACTGCTTTAATCCAAATGCTTAATGCCAGTATCACAGAAAAATGAAGTTTTAGTATCTTCTCTAATTAGCTCAACTTAGCCCATCAGTACCTTCCTACCACCCATGAGGTGGCATTACCACTCCCATTGAGAAACACTGGTATGCAGCACTACGGTTCAGTGCTTTGTTTGCATGCATTTACATTTTTAATGGAAGTTTTGTAAAAAAAAAAATTTTTTAAATTAAGTTTTTTTTTTTTTGTATCAGGAATTGGATGAAATGGATCTGGAAGAAGATAAAAAGTCTCTTATACATCGAGAAATTGATAAGTTCCGGGATACTTATAAGGTAATTGTCTTGCTTTGTGTGCTTGTGTTTAGGTCTTTCTTGAAATTCATTTTATTAGTCACACATCTAAATCAAATTTTTAAATAGCTTATGTGTAGGAAAGTTCTTCAAATAGTTCGTTTCTTCTTGCGGCAAATTTACTTTAATAAAGCACATTTAAGAAAATTTCTCGCTTTTTTTTCTTTTTTCTGGCTGTAAAATCTTTTAATCTGATAGTCACATAGTGTTCTAATATAAGCTAACAAACATGTGCATTTGGCAAAAATGTGATTTAAAATTGAACTAACCAACTTTTTAATTTGACCTTTATGTTATTTCAGAGTTTACAAATACTCAAATGTGAATAGGAAGCTATAGTAAAATTTTGATTAATATGCTTGAACTTTGGGGGGGTTTCCCCTGGTACAGTAGCGATATTGCAAAAAGAGAAAAAGTTCAAGGGAAGCACTTAATTTCGAAACATTGTTTATAATATTGCATGATAATTAAGTAAAACATATAGCATTTCGTATGTTGACTACAGTCACATTTTTTTATAAGTAGCAAAAATTTTTGAAATTTTTTAAAAATGAATGTACAAGCTAATTGTTAGATTTTGAAATTGCATACAGAACAAAATAATTCATTAAAAAAAAGTTTTCAAATTAAAAAGTAACATTTATGACAAAACAGGGACAGGTTTGATTCAGCTTGATGAAGCTGATTCCGTGTTTTCTTAAATATAATATTTAGTGACTATTGCATTCAGTTTAGTTCATTTAATGGTGAGCTAAGAAATTAATAGGAAGGCAAAATGTTATAAAGGCTATATGCTATTAAAGTCCATCATATTATGTAATTAGGTTCAACTATAAATGGACAGAAAATGTATCGTACATTGTGCATGTATTAGTGTGTGAATGTGCAAAAATGCTTGGTGCCAATGGATTCAGCTTAAGTTTGTTATATGATTCCCCAAACACTAGGAATAAACCTTGTTGATGTTAAACAAGCTACAACACGCCACTAAATGGGCTACGCTGTTTAATTTTATCTAGGAGTTGGTGAGTAAATTGGCACTTTAATATATGTTGTTGACACTTATTTCACTTCAAATAGCAAAACAAAATCCTTATAAGAAATGTTCAGTTCATTTCTTTGTACCATCAGATTTGACCAAAAGAAAATAATTTCTTCTGTAATGTGTTGTGTTTGCTCCAAACATGTTTATCGCTAAAACTGTAGTACTTTTATTAAGCTTTGGCTGAACCGTTTCACTCATTTTATGTTCAAGAATTTAAAATGGCTCATGTGTTTTTCAATCATATTATTCTGAAAGCTTCATTATTGTTGATATTATCAAAAGCAACAGGATAATTCCAGACTTGTACTCATAGCATGCCAAAAATATTTTTTGTTATCATCAGTAATTTAATGTTCTGTTTAAAATAATTTTGAAACTTTATTCAAAATATCTTTAATTTCATATTTTCCTACTGATTACTTAGTAATCTGTTTGTCTGCACGTAGTAAGGCGGGGGAAACTTAAAATATTTTTGAAAGTCATTTAAATTTTGTTTTCAGCTTTTAATTCATATGAATAAAATTTAATGCAAATATTATTTAGGTTGACAAAACATTTTCATAGTTAGGAAAGGTTTAGTTTTATGCATAATTTCCAAAAATGATCTCGGAAAATTTAATATTAAAGTTACTCTCAAATGTTAGTTGTATGCTTATATTTCTTTCCTGATGCTGATTCCTACACAAAATAAAATAGCTAAACATTTTATTTAATATGAAAATAAATTAATAACCAAGAGGCTAATTTTCCTGAATAAAAATAGAGCAACAACCTTAATTTTCAAAATTTCTCATGCTAAATATTCATTACATAAGCATCTACCTTGCTTTTTTCCTTATTATAATTTTGTTACCTATATTGCGATTGTTAAAACTACAGAAGGGTCTCGAAAATACGCGGCAAGTAGAGCTTATTCCACCCCAAAATACTGAAAACTCGGTATAGCCTGAAAATTCTTTGATTAAAATATTACGCTATTTGTGGTACATAAGGACGTGCCTTTTTCACTTCTTTAACCAAAGGGGAAAAAATTAGTTTTCACCAAATACTTATCTCTAAAATTTCAACATAAACTTAACTTGTTCTTTGTTCGAAATGAATATTAATTTTTATTTTCACATATCAAGCAGTCGATGGATATTTTATGTTGCTTGGCCAGTGTTGTTGACACTGACCTCTATACCTTTCTATTATTTTGCCAAATGCAGTTAAGAAAATTTTACAGTTGTAAAAGATTTCGATATTGCAAAGATAATCATTTTTTTATTCATTGAAAAAGTAAGTTAAAATATAAATGAAGCACCTCAACGCAAACAGAACCTCGAATTTTCGAGATTCTACTGTATTATATTTTCCTCCAATGCTTTTTTAGTATATTTTTAAAAGTAATTACACAATCGTTCCTAAAAGTTGTCTATAACGAATGCTTTCATTTGGGTTAATTACTGAAAGTAGGTACAAAACTCAATTACATGCTTAGCAAGTTTTACTGTTCAACTAGTTTTAATTGTGGTAAATTGCCACTCTATTGTATTTTCTTCTGATTCAAATGTAGTTAAGGCTGATACAGAATCTAATACAATGGCAGCATAAATGTTTGCATACTTGTTAAGTTTTATCGATTAGGCTTAAAATTAATGTTGTATTTTAATACTTTTTTTTACGTTTTTCTCCTTATTATTTGCATTTCCGAATTTGATTGCATCCACCTCTGTAAAATTCTCCCATTTTGGCTTCCTGTGTGATTCTACCTCATGGATATTGCTAATTTGTTTTTTCCAAAATTTTTATTTTTCTTAAATCTTATATTCCATAGCAGAGGACTTGCACAATCGCTATTTTGCCAAACCCTCTCAAGAACTTCAATTCAGTTGCATCCAAGTTAAATCGGGTTTCCAACTTTTTTTTACTTAAGGGCCACTTCTTAAATTTTTAGAGGTGAGGCCAACCTACAATTATTGCTCATATAGTCACTACCCCCCCTCCTCCCCCAAAAAAACCACAAATTTGTAATGCTCGATAGTAATTTTTGATATTTTCTGGGTTTGGTTTTCTTAAAAAGTGACCAAAAGGAGATATATTATCGCTGTGGTAGGTACGGGGGACCCTGGAGGTGTGAAATGATATATTATCAAACGAAAAAAATGCTTTTCGTTTGTTAGCTTTCTTCGTGCCAAACAAAATCTGTTTGCATGCTAAATATGGCCTTCAGGCTGTAGGTTTGAGAACCCCTGAGTTAGACTATTCATTTTTTCTAAAGATTAATTGAAGATAATGGTAATGGAAATATCAAGACAAAGAATTTAGATGTTAAAATTATGAAAAGGTGAAGTTTTGGTGATCATATCAGTCAATTTCAATGTTAAACATATTAGCTTTTATTAACCATTCGCACTCATATTTTTAAATCACTCCTAATTTTGTGTATATTTGAGCAAATTTTTTATTGAATGAGATAGTTTTAAGTGCAAAAAAAGTTTACTGATGCCATTTCCAAAAGTTAGCAAGTATGTATTTGAATTATGGAAGTTTTCATAATTAACCTTTTTGTTTTTTGGGATTGGGGATTTATGAGGGGACTCATTAAAAAACTTGTTATTGCAAACAATAGTTTGATTTCTCACTAAACATTAAAAGCATGTCATGATTCATAAACATAGTTATAGGTTAATAGCAGAAAGAATTCATCTTCTTACTTCATTTATCATTTCTGCTGTTTAATTTTGTTTTTTGAACTCAATCTCCTTTTCCTTTTTCCTCAAATTTCGATTTACCTTTTATTCATTTTAGTGGTAAAAATGAATTAATAAGAATTGTCTTTTTTATCATCGACATATGTTTTTAACTTCTTAAAAGTTGTCAATGTAATTTCAATATTGAACTATATAAACACATACTAAAATACCAAAAAGGTTTTATATCATGAGGTAGATTGGGGTTTCCCAGTGTGATAGTGAGTTTTCGAATTTCAAAGATAATCTTAAAATATTGTGAGTTTATTCAGTTTCAGGTAAGTGCTGTTTAAAGATACTTATATATTTTGATTGTAAATTGTTGTGATATAATTTTCTTGCATCCCTTTCTAAACAACATTTTTAACCTTAAATCATTTCTCTTAATTTGCTATTTACTTTTATGTAAAAGCCATTGCTACAGTACAGTCTTAAAAATACGGACTTGCTCTGACCACGGTGTGCCAGCTTTTTAAGATCAACTAAATTTGGCAGAAGAAGTGCCATAGTTGTATGAATATTGGCTGACTGATATAAAAAGTACAAAATTTGAAACAATGGAAGAAAAACAATAATAAAAAGATATGTTTAAAATTAAATGTTATACTGCATAGAAAGAATAATTAAAGAACATTTTAAAAACATTTATTTGAACTTTTCTAACAATATTTTCTGCCTTAGCTTAGGCTTAAGTCACTGACTGTCTATTCTTCTAAAAGTTCATAATCAGATGTAAAGTTTCTCTGTTCTGATCCTTTTATTCCGTTCTCAAATATGCCAATTCCACTTTTTTTTCCTGGTGAATTCATAGCTGTCAGAATTAAGTCATCATTTTTGCACCATTACTGAATTTTTATTAGTTCTACATTGATCAACAATGCACAATCGCCGAATTTTTATTGAAGAATACCAGTTTTATTTTTGCTCAAAAGTTAATAATTGTATAAATTCAATTTGCTTTTTTTTTTTTTTTTTTTTTTTTAAATTTTAAATCAGTCAAAATCATCACTGTTATCATTTTCATCATTATTAAGATTGTTAGCAACAGATAGAAGCAGGTTTATTTTAAATCTCTTGGAACTTATTCTATTTCATGCATTTCTGATGCAATAAATTACATCCTTGGCAGTGAAAGATTAAAGAATTTGTAAAACAGTTTTGTCATTATTAATGTATGCTAAAAAAATTTGCATCAAGTCATTTTTACATCAACATTTGCTAGCAATCTTGTGAACTAAGCGGAAGAACTACACTTTGACTCCAAAAAAAAAAAAAAAAAGTTAAAATTGTGTTGCTAGTCTAAACGTTAATTTTTATTTACCAATTTAAAGCCATCAGATAATTTGAACAAAATGCTCAATTTTGCCATTTTAATGTTGGGGAATTAACATCTGAATATTGTAATTTTATTCTCACATTTTTAGATTTTATTGGCGTTAAGCAGTCCCAACCGTTGAGACTGTACTGTATTTAAATTAACAAAACATATTTTCTTTCATTTTAGTCAAGTGCGTTTCTTTTCTTTTTAAATTTATGAAAAAAATTCACTATAGATGTTTAAATTTTTTTTTAATTTTTATGCCCTTTCGGATTTAAATTGTCTATCATTTTAAGAGATGCATTTAAGAATCAGACATTTGTTTTTATAACATTTTGAAACAGCACTCGTTTTTTTTTTTTTTTTTTTCACAAGATTAAGTCCTTGTTTTTTAAGCCAAAATCTTTTATTTGATATCTGAGAAAAAACCACTGTATTAAGTTTCCAGTTAACATCTGGGAGTGAAGAGTGCTTTCGCCAATGAAGAAGCTGCCTACAATTGGATATTCAGAATCTGTTTTGCAAGTTAAATTTTGATGTTATATTTTAAAAGATGTAGTCTTTGTCATAGAACTTTCAAACTTGTGTGTCAAAGAAACTTTTATAAAGTTTCATTTGTACAAACTGAAAAAAGTCCTAATAATATTTAATAATTGTAGTAACTGTGCTAAATAAATACTCATAATCTATATAGTTTCAAACAAGTTTGGAAGCTCTAGTGACATTTTAATTTTAATGATTCTAAATGTTTGAACTTTTTTGTATCTATGTTCAATTTTTGTATATTTAAACCAGTGGTGTTTCCAAGCTAGTAGTTGATGTAAGTTTTAAAAATATTAGAATCTTTTGAATTATTTTATTTAGCTTTACTTTTGTTGTGTGTAATATATATATGTGTGTGTTTATAAATGCATCTTTTCCTGATTCGTAAATCATTCGTATGCCGCAATGAAGCAGTTTTAAAAAAATAATTGAAAATTAACTTTTGGTAATTGCATTTTCTTCCTCATTATTCTTTAAATATTAACTTTAACCATCTCTTGACACATATATTATTGCTTAAGTATGAAAGCAGGATCTTCTATGGGAAAATAGGCAACAATATGATAGGGATCATTTCAACTACTAGCTTCTGAGACATTGCAGTGTACATTTTTTTAATCTATTTGATTATTTTTATTAATACATCCTAAATGTGTAAATGAATCTAAAGTTTTATGTTTAAAACTTTGTGCATTTAACCAATAGTCAAACTTATCTTTAAAATGGCATGTGAATTTTAAAGTTATTCCTATTTTTTCTTTATTTTTCCTGAAATTCGCTTTAAAGTTTTCATTGCTCTTTAGTTATTAGTTGAATAGTATCATGCCATTCCGAATATTTTTCTTTAATTATCACTAGTTTCTTTGTTCTCTGATGAGTTATATTTCACAGCCTAACCAGAGTCAAATACTTCTCTGACTGTGGGTGGAAAATCGCAACTAACTGAGGCTGGTTCGTTTGGTAAAAATTTTTATTTGCTGAAACTTGCCAATTAAAAAGCGAAAATGTTTTTTCACTAACTAAATTTAACCTCTCCTTAAACTTTCAACCATTCCATCTGCTATTTATCACTGGCGCACATTTTGTTGTGTACATTTTTGGTAATTTCTTTGTTATACCTGTGTTACACAGAGAGCGGAAGAAGAAAAAGAGAAAGATAAGGAGCGTCGTCCCCGTCGAAGAGATTATGAATCACCTGAACCTCGTGTTCGAGATCGGGAGAGAGACAGAGATAGGGAGAGGGACAGAGACCGAGAAAAAAGGTGGTCAAAAGAACGCTCTCTTGGCAGAGAAGAAAGAATTTCCAGAAGGAGACGTAGTAGAGAGAGAGAAAGAGATCACAAATCTCCAAGGGAGTCTCCTGTTGTTACGAGGGAGCACAGAGAAAGATCAAGAGAAAGACCACCTGAAAGGACAAGATCAGATTCCAGGGACCGTGTAGAATGGACTCGAGAAAGAGATCGTACAGATGACAAGTGAGTATATTCTATGTGCTTAGAATCTTTTCACCATGACCATAGCTAATTATCTGGGGGGGGGGGGGTAAGCTTCTGGAAGACCAAAAGAAAAAAAAAACTCATCCGTATTTAGTTTCTTCATTTATGCCCTGATATTCTGTTACACATCGTACTACCGTAATTTCGGGTAGACAAGCCGCGGCTTATACGTGTTTTAAAGTTGAATTTTAGCACCTGCGGCGTATCTGAGGAAATTTTCTCCTCATCCTTCATTCGTAAAGACTTTCATGTTTCTGCAATCGTGCCACAAAAGAAATTCCATTCAAACTGTAGAAGAATTAGCTCTCAATTGCTCTTTAAAACCGGTTTGCTCTGATGAAAGTCCGCCCCTCTCCCCCAACTGCTGTATGATGCGCTAACCAGCATGAGATTTCGTTGTTGTTTGTGTTCTTTCTCCAATGTTGCCAGATGCGCGATGATATCATACGTTTTACAAAGCGCTAAAGTGTTAACCGGTAAATCTCATCGAACACTTGCGGTAGTTACCGGTTTACCCGAGGTTACCGGTGCCTGTATCCGAACACACCCATAGTATTTTTAAATATTTTAATAAAAAGAAAAATAATCACGACTTCATTATAAATTTAAAAAATTTCAAATCAATAATTGCAACATCGAAAAAAATTGCTTAGCTTCATTTTTTTAATTTATTTTGTTTTTTTCATCCAACCAAACGAAAATGCATATATCTAGCACCACTAGTTATTTGTGTAACCGTAGCGTTTTCCGATCTTTACTTTTTCGCGCACGAGGTCCATTTCATTTTGCTCTCGTGCCTCGTGCTCTGCGTTTCTTCAACTTGTGCTTCTGTCTTTTACCTTCTATCTGCAATGGCTCCAATTCGTCAAAAGAGCTATACAGCTGCATTCAAGCTCTCGGCTGTGAAGAGAGCTCTGGAAGTTGGAAATCGTGCAGCTGCCCAAGAGTTTGAAATAGATGAAAGGTGCTTCTGGCGCTGGAAGTCCGAGCAGGGCGAGTTGGAAAAAATGCCAAAAACAAAGAGGTCTCGGCGGACGGGGGTTGTAGCCTGGCCGGCGTTGGAAGACAACCTCGAAAAATGGACCCTAGAGCAGCGGGAGAAGGGACTACCGGTGTCCACTGTGAGGATTCGGATGCAAGTGAAATTGATTGCCTCAAGCACGGGGATCACCAACTTCGTCGGGGGCCCCAATTGGTGCTTCCGATTTATGCAACGGAAGAAACTGTCCGTCAGGGCCAGAACTACTGTCGGACAAAAGCTTCCTTCCGATTGGAAAGAAAAAAAGGATGCCTTTTTGTCCTACACAAAAAATAAAATTGACGAAATGAAGTTGTGCAGTGGGCAGGTCATCAGTATGGATGAGGTGCCTGTCACCTTTGATTGCCCTCCGAGCAGAACTGTGGCCGGCACAGGTGTTGTGAAAAGTTGTGAAAAGACTGTCAGTTTTGACCACAGGTAACGAAAAGTCATCGTTTACCTGTGTACTTAGTTGCACAGCTAACGGGGAGAAGCTTTCTCCGTTAGTGATATTTCAGCGGAAGACGGTCGCGAAGGGAAACTTCCCCAAGGGAGTGGTGATTGCCGCCAAGGAAAAGGGTTGGATGGACCAGGACATGATGCAATTTTGGTTGTCGGCGGT
Source organism: Uloborus plumipes (assembly GCA_038373865.1). NCBI lineage: Eukaryota > Metazoa > Arthropoda > Arachnida > Araneae > Uloboridae > Uloborus > Uloborus plumipes. The sequence goes on from JAXGGA010007657.1 coordinate 20,505, forward strand.
TTATCGCAAAAGGCAAGGGGCATTTTTCCACCCCCAAGGGCTCATCGTGCTGGACTCGATGCGAGCCCACTTGGTCGACTCGGTAAAGTCCGAAGTTAAGTGACTGCACTCCGAACTGTCGGTCATCCCGGGTGGCCTAACAAAATTCTTCAGCCGCTCGATTTAACTGTGAATCGGGTGTTCAAGTGTGAGCTCCGGAAGGAGTGGATGCAAAGCGGAATCCACTCCTTTACTGCAGCAGGACGTATGAGGAAAGCTTCCTGCGAGGAGGTTGCCGTGTGGGTAAATGAGGCATGGCAAGCCATTCGGCCATCAACAATTATCGCAGCATTTGTTAAGTCTGAGATCTTCTCAGATAACAAGAATTGTGAACTCAGCGATTTTGAAAGTGACTGTGATGAGCCATCGAGTGGCTGCGAATTGGACGATAATTTGTTAAATTTGTTCAAATCTGACCTCGACGAATCCGATTTCGAAGGATTCGATGAAGTGTAGATACTTGTAAATATTTTGATATTAGTGTGATTATTTTGTCTTATTTAATTGTATATTATGTCTTTTTTCAATTTTATTTATTTTATGTTGTAACAAACGTTTTTAAAAGTTAAAAAAAGTTTATTGAACAAACAATAAAATTGATTGCATTTGGCGAAGTTCTTTTTGGAAAGTCAAAAGGTAAGGGTTTTTTCATTTATTTAATGTTATTATTTAAATTTGTATATCGCTGTTTGGGAAGAAAATAAAATGCCCTATTGTTAAATATCGTATCTATAAACATAGAAGAGACTGGCAGACTTAGATGAACGTCAGAGGCGCCATGTTTTGATTCGCTTTACTGCGGCGTATACGATGGAGCGGCTTATCCGATGAACTTTTTTTTTTAGGTACCGATTATTGTACATGTGGCGTATCTGATAGGGCGGCTTATCTACCCGAAATTACGGTATCTTAATTTGTGCTGTACTTGAACCTTAAAGCATTTTTCCTTCTATTGCCTGATCATTGCTTTAACCTTGTCATTACTACTGGATGATATGCCTCTATGCTACAGTTATTAAGTCTTTTTCACTTCATTAGATTCTTTCTTTAGTTGAATACTAAAAAGGTACTTCAGTTGTGGCTTTTTAAACTTATTTTATTATTTTTTAGACCAAAAGAAAAAGAGCATGATAAAGATGATGATGATGAAGCCTATGAAAGGAAAAAACAAGAAAGAAAAATTAGGGAAAAAGAAGCTGTTTACCAAGATGTAAGACTAGCTTGTTTCATATATTCACTTTGGATATTACCTAAACATGTTTTTTTTTTTTTCACTGTTCAGAGAGAGAGAAAAGGTTGAAGTAACCTAAACACTTGGTGTCTAACAGAATGGGAAAAGATATTTGTTACTGCAGTTTCCTTTTTGATTCATGTGGTCACTTTTAGAAGTATTATAACACTTGCAAAGGCTAAAGTATGCTCATCTAATTAAGTGTAAAAGCCCTTTGCTTCTTAAAACATTCACAAGACTAAAGATGAATCACGCTTTGTAAAAATTCTAGTTTAACCTACCCTCTCGTTAAAATATTTCCCAGATTCCAGCATTTAATTTTTTTTCATTACCTTTTTTAAATAATCTACATCCAGGGGTCAATCTAGAGAGAAATTAGGTCCGTTAAAGGACCCTTCACAAAATTCAGGCACACAAAAAAGGACCCTTCACAAATTTCAGTCACTCAAAAAAGGACCCTTCACAAAAGTCAGAAACTCAAAAAGGGATTCTTCACAAAATTCAGTCACTCAAAAATGGACCTTTCACAAAAATCCCACACTCAAAACTGACTCTTCACAGAAATCTGAGTTTACGGAACAATTAGGAATATTTTTTGCCGTAACTATTTTTCTAGGAATTAGTTTTCACAAAATTCTGAACTATTTTTCACAAAATTCCAAAAACAGGCCCTTGGTCAAATATCCTGGATTGACCCCTGACATCAGAAAGTAGAGTTTTTGACACATTCGGCTAAATCAATAATTTTTCACTGTATGTCTGTCACTTTAATTTATGGCTAACTTTTGTTGCAGTAACTATAGCAGTTAGATGGTATACTTCAAAATCTTGCTGTAGAATGATGTACCACGCAACAGTGATTGAGAATCACTTTGCTTCTGTTAAGATACTTTATTTTTAAGTGCTTATTGGCTGCTGCTTTTTTTTTTTTTTTTTCATGGCGGCCAGAATCTTAGATATAGTTAGAATTCCTGTGCATACCTGTGTCTGAATTTTAATGATTCAAATATCTATTGCAGGGTTCCCACGGTCCTTAAAAGTCCTTAGAAACTCCTTATTTTTCATTTTGAAAAATAAGGGCCCTTAAAAGTACTTATTTTTGATTCAAGGTCCTTAAAATTATTTTTAAGTCCTTATTTTTCACTATGGCTAGTAATTTAATGATTTGAAATTGCTAGCAAGAATGAAAAAATATTCTTTCAACTTTTCTTTTTTACTGCTTTCGGATCCTGTGTTGATATCTAAACATTCTCAGTGTGAGCAAAGAAAATAAACGTATATGTGTTGGGGAAGGGAGAGGGGGTAGTTGTCTAGAAAATATCCACTCGGCATTTGGAGTTTGCAAAAAATATATATAGACACGAACTAATAGATGCTTTAATAAGAAAAAAAAAACCTTTTACATCTACAAATTGTTTGTCCTCTCGTATTTCTCCATCTGTAACCCATATCACAATGATTTATTTTAAAACAATGGTGTTCAACCTAAGTCTAAGGAAGCATAGTCATTTGAAGGTTTGACAAATCCTTTTCAACTAGTTCCTTCAGAACAAAATGTTTTTAGAAGTAAATACTGACATGTAAATACTGATTTTTTTTTTTTTTTTTTTTTTGTCTGGCTACAAAAAAAAAAAAAAAAAAAATTGCTCGAGCTTAAGTATTTAGTATTTTTGATCTCTAATCATATTGAAAGTTTTCTAGATAGCATCGTGAAACATGGAAAAAGAAAGAAAATTACTTACTAAGAACTGTTATTTTCACTACTTAATTCTTATTTTATTAATAAATTTTTTGCAACTATTTCTTAGAAACCAATTTCTCAATATTAGGATAATGACATAAGCAGCTACATGGGTCAGCTTTGCAAGCTGTAGGCACCACTTTAAAACCAATGTTTTCAACTCACTCTGTAGGCATACATTTTGCCTCATTTGAACGCATTATTCATCATGTCAATCAATGCAATCAAATAAAAATATTTTGTAATCTGGCGCATTTGTTACTTAATTGTTTCCACTTGAAAATTTTAATCCATTTGCATCTGCATTGATTCAAGTAGAAATAATGGTTGACTTTCACCAATGGTTATCTTAAATGCAGTGAAATTTTTTCAAATAATATAACAGTAGCTCAGTTTGTTATATTTTGTCATAATTTGAATTTTCCAGCTCATATTTGCAAAGCATTTCTCAGATAAATGAAATTTTCTCTTCACGAAGCACTATTTTAGACAATTCTTGATCCCCCCTCCCACTGCAAACATTGCATCCAGTGAGTCATGGAAAATCATGGATTTCAAATTCCAATTGTATCAGATACCTTGCATTTTGTAAAAGTTTGGGTTTGAAGTGTTGCATAAATCTCTTACAATTTATCCAAATTGTCTACATCAGTGGTTCTCAACCTTTTTTCAGCTACCGCCCCCTTTAGGACTGAGCATGTTTTCAACGCCCTTCTGCAAAGGGGCGTTTTCAACGCCCCTTTTGCAGAAGGGCGTGAAACGGAGGCAGTTTTCTTGACCGTTTTAACTCGATTTTGCCCAAACAGAGAGTTTAGTTGAAAAATGACTAGGGGGTAAAAAAAAACTTTAAAAAAATAAAAAACTTTTCAAACATAAGATATTTTTTTTTTTTTTTAATAGAAGCAGGTAATTTTTTTCCTCTAAAAAGCTGCATCAAATAAGCAACCAAGTGCCGAGAAAAGATCCTTCAAATGAGTGACCTATTTTGAATGTAAATAAGAGCAAAAAGGTTTGAAATAAAAATGTTTTGTTTTTAACTTTTTTTTTTTTTTTGAAAACTAATATGCTTTGAAAAACTGCACTGTGTTCAAATAGTTCCTCAAACAATCCAATCTCAAAACCGTGTTGTTCTTACTAACTTACAGCTATGCTTTACGCGTCCCCCATTTATGGCAATAACAAAGCCGGACATTCGATTTTTTCCAGGCGGGACAAAGACTCACACTACCAACCCTACATGTCATCCTTAAAGATTAATTTGCAGGTTAAAGTTTTAATTGCAGGAGAAAAAAAATCTTCATATTTACAAATTACAAGATAAATTCAATTCAGAGATTCTTTATGAGTATTTTATGGCTTTGAAGGTTAGATAAGATGCCAAAAGTTACAAGTCCTAATTTTTTTGAAAAAAAATATGCCCTGGCGACATCACAGTAAAGACAGCGCTTGTTTTGAAAATGGAGTCTTAAAAACGCATTTCCTTTAATATTAGGTTTTGTGGTGTTAAGAGTTAGATTCAGACTCCATCACTATGAAGCATTTAAAATTGACGAAATTTTAGGCAAGTTTTGTTAACATTAACAAGGGAAAAAAAGGTCCCTTATGAAATTTTTTCAAAATTTCAAATTATTTTAAGGCTAAGGGGTCAGAGCTCCTTCCGTTGTTCTCTGAAGTTGAAGTCTTTTAAAAACCTAAATTTAAACTATTTTGTTGGTTGAGGGAGTGGTAAAGGTTCGGGAGTAGTCTCCGGAAATTTTTTCACTATACTCTGAAAAACGCAACTGTAAACTACCTTTGGTGTTGTTACGGCGATGCTCTTACAACATAAAAAGTCGGTCAAGTTTGGTAGCTCTCGTCTAGGAATTTTTAGTAGCCGACTTCCTAAAAAGGCAATTCTAGGCTCTTTTTGGTCATGATTAGGGAAAGAGTAGGAGGGTAGTTCGAGATTCCCTCCCGTTATCATTTTTTACAAAATCATTAAACTGTCTTTTAAATTGATGATTTCTATAGCTCTTCAACAGAAATGTCTGGAAACAAAGTTTCAAGCTTTGTATGGTTATGCTAGAGAAAGAGGTGTGTGGTTCTGGATCTTTGCCCCGAAAGTTTTTTTGAAAAGTCAAGTTTTCAAAACGCAATTTTAAGCCTTTTTTCTTTTGCTGGCAATAAAAGTTAGGAGAGCAGGGAGAGGTAAGGAATTAAGGACTCTTCTTGAGCAATTTTTAAATGGACATCAATTAAACACAATTTTAAGGCTATTTCAGATAGTTACGCAATGAAAGAGGGACCCACCTCAAAACTTTTTTGAAATTTAAGTGCTATTGGCAAATTTTGGGCTGTCTTTGATGACGTTAGGAGAAGGATCAGGGTTCGGGAGACAACTCCAGAAATTTTTTTTTTAAACTATCCTTACCGATACATGAAAAAAGGTCTCCTACCCCCCCCCCCCCCCAAACATGTCCTCTCAAGCAAATTTTTAAATATGCCCACCGCTCCCTTACCGCCCAAAATATGTCCGCCGCCCAAAAGATGTCCACCGCCACCGGGGGGTGGTATCGCCCCCGTTGAGAACCACTGGTCTACATGCAATTATTTTTAATAAAAGTGAAGAATTCTTCCGCTTAGACTGTTTTGGAAACTTTGGCATATCTGTCCTGAATTTTAGCTTTGTGTATGTAGTTAGGTTTTAGTAAAAGTGATTAATTCACTTTTATAAAATTAAGTTTTTATCATAATTTTACCAAAATCTGAACTATACTGAAGTAAATAGAAGTAGCATCAAATTAGAATGCCTTTTATTGAAATGCCTTTATTGCTTGCCTTTTATTGAAATCCGTTTTAGCATTTTTGTTTCATTGAGAAAGATAGTAAATTGACCCCTTTTTCCTTATTTTAACTTAATGTATTTGTATACGACATATTTTATACTTTTTTCTGCAAAACGCAGAATCAAAGATTCTAGTGCATCTTGTACTCAAAGCTAGTACTCTTTTGTCCAGTGTTTGATGTAAAATTGCCGCTAGCCTTGGAATTGTCATGAAGAAAAAGTTCAGATCGCAATTTTTTTATTTTGAAAATTTTTCTTCATTTGTCTTGGGTTTGAAATGTAATGATAAATGCTTCAAAAACATTTTTTGGGGAAAAAAAATGCTTGAAAATAAAGGTGTGTTTGTGCAACCTATAAAATTCATGCATGTTTGTTGACTAATTAATACTTTCGAGGTCCTAATTTTTTTTGAAAAAGGTCCTTAGAAAGTCCTTATTTTTTGTTTTGAAAAAGAAGTGGGAACCCTGTATTGACTCTTAAATGCCATGAAGCATTTGGTGTTTTCTACCAGTATAAAAATTTAAAAAATGCATAATTATGGACATCCAGAATTCATTTTAAAAAGAAATATTTTTTGTAGCGTCTTCGTAATTGGACAGCAAGGGAGAGGAGAAAAGCCAAAGAATATGAAAAAGAAAAGACGAAAGCTGATGAACAGAGAAAAGATGAAGTATAATTACTTTTTCACCTTAAAGTTGAGTTATGTTCATAATCTGTTCTTATTTTCTCAGTCAACTAATTTTTATTTTCTTTATCTAGTCAAAAGAAGCTAGAAGATTAAAAGAATTTTTGGAAGATTATGATGATGAAAAAGATGATCCTAAATATTTCAAGTATGTTTTAAACCGCCAATTTTTGTTTTGATGGCATTGCTTTGCCAGGTTGCCAGAAAAGTTTGTTAAACTGTTTTTGTGGTGAACTCCTTGTGCTAATTATTTTAGTTTGTAATATATTTTATTTTTTCCAAACACAGAGGAAGTGCTCTTGCTCGGCGGTTGAAAGAGCGAGAAAAGGAAATTGAAGAAGATATATTAGATCGTCAGAAAGAGAAAGAGGAACTGGATGAATTAAGGAAAAAACTTATTGAGGAAGGACACCCAGATCCTGAAGCTGAAGTTGAAAGAGTTAGTATTACTTTAGTTTTTGAAGTACATGTTAAATTTTCAGTTCTAAATACAGGGTATTTTTCCCCCAAATCATTCCTGAATTTGAAAAAAGTGCAAAGTTATTTGATTGTCTCTACATATGAATTAGATTTGCCATTATACATTTGGAGCAATTACTTTTTATTTTCCAATATTTTGTCAAAGTGTGTGTTGCAGTTGCTTAAATGAAGTAAAAATTAAACTTGCAGTAAGAATAATGACACTATTTTTGATAGAATATATGTAAGGCATAAAAATCAAATTTTAAATCTTCCAAGATTTTTTCACCCGAGTTTCTTGACTGTGTAAGGTCAAGTAAAAAAAAAATGATTAGAATAGCATATTTTAAGTATTTAAACTGCGTATTAAAAATATATTTTTTTTGAGCCAAGACATTGTAAAATATTTTATTTTTGGGCATCAAACGTTGTGTAGTCCCTCTTTCAGATTGGCACTCTGCCAACGTTTTGCATTCCAATGCTCTACCAACCCAGATCTACTCACCCACCCCTGCTCCATCCCCGTGCAACACATGGTATGGTGGTGTAGGGAGATGGAGTGTGCAAGTCCCGCTTCACCACCATGCTTGCGAAGGAGCACTCATACACCTATCACAGTTCGTGATTAAGAAAAACATAATTTAAGTTTTAGATGTTGAATTTCAAATAACTTTATATATAAATTTTTTCCAATTTAGCTGTTGCTGGAAGAAAGTCGAATAGTGGAACAACCAAGAATAGAATCCCCTGAATCTGAACCAGAACCTGAAGTTCAGCCTTCTCCTGTGAAAATAAAACCTATAACAAAGACAATATCATCGCCACCTGAAGAAAAAGAAGAACGAATAGTGTCTAAAAGGACTATTGTGGAAGATGATATTTCTCAAAATAGTTTTTCAGGCTTTTCTGATGTTATTGCTCAACCTGAGGAAGTGAAATTAATGGGATTTGCTAGCATAAGGCTTGGTAAGTGCCCTTCTTGTGTTTCAATGCTGTAGCACTTCTTGATTGTAATTATGTTTGCTTTAAACTTTGTTGTGCAAGCACACTAACATGTAGATGATCCTGTCAGAATCTTTTACGTTGCATATTGTTCTTCTCGTGTATTCATCGTTTTATATATATACTAGTGGACTGCAGTTTGCCAACCCCCCCAAACTGCTTGCACAACTTCCGTTGAATCTCTTCCCTCACCCCCTTGTTGCATAAATATTTTAGTCCAGCTTTATCACTAACACAGGCAGAGTCAGTAAAAATATTACATACAGCTCTCTGGAGTTTAAAAAAAAAACATGTCATAACTCTCGTACCTCAGTTGTATATCAAAAAAAGTTATATTATACAGTTGATATAAATTATCTTAATTTGCCATTCCACCTTTGATGTAGACTAATTTGAAGTTAGTATGAAGACAATTGGTTTATCCTAATCTATCTGCATGAGGATTTTGATAACTGGGATTTTCAACAATTCTTCCTTTTTTCACCATTTTTTTTTTTTCATACCAAAAATTAACAGCTGATGTATTTCAGCTTAGCAAACATTTGCATTGTAAAATGATTCTTGTTCAAAATTTAGCAAATATAAAAAATAGTAAATACTCATAATCCAAATAGCCTCTTTTCTGCTTTATTCCTAAAATCTTTCAATTCAATTTTCATCCACTTCCTGGGAGTAATTTCAAAATTTTGTATGTGACCGTATATCTGGTGACAATTTAATGTACTAAATCAGATCAATTATCACCTAATAATTAGTATATGCCAATTTTGAGCAACATTTTCTAATATGTGCGTTTGTTGTCATTATTGTTTAATATTAATGTTAATATTAATTATATATTTATATATTATTAATATTAATATATATTATTAATATTAATTATATATTTTACTTTGGACTTTTTCAACTTTCGGTTCTGTACATGCAAAATTCGCAAAATTTTCGGCCCGCGAAATCACCGATATATTCATTTTCGCGAAAATTACGGCCCGCGAAATTAAAGGCCTTTACAGTATTTGCCATTACATTAATTTTGCTTATAAATATATATGTGTTGAAATTAATTTATTTTTTACTTTTTAATCAATAAGTTACAACTGAAACAGTTTTATTCAAAATAAAAGTTCTCATAAAGCAAATGATTTTAAGTACACATGTTTAGTATTAAATTTAAAGTGGACCAGTAATGTTGTCTGCGGACCAGTACATGTTCCTATTTACTGGTCTGAGGGACCGGTAGGCTCTGATCCTAATTTCTAACTCTGCTCTACAAAAAGATTAGTTTATCATCATATTTGGATGATTTTCTTTACAAAAATAAAAGAAAATAATCTTAGCCATTGTTCTTTTAAAATGAAAAAAGAATAATAAAAATAAAAAAAATATTTCTATTGTGTTATCTTGAAGTACAAATCAACAGTTGCTACTGGGTCATTCCATTTTAAATCAACAAACGGGGTGCGCATCACCATTTTTGATTTTGATGAAAATTTGCATGTGTATTCCTTTTACTTCTCAGAGCTCAAAATATTGTTCATTTTATTTTTTAAAAATTTACCCTTTGATATATAGGCCCTTTTTGTTGTTGGCAACAGCGAAAATCGGGCGTTTTGATGCTTTGTCTTATGAACTATAACTTTTTTTCTATCAAAGATTTTGAGCTCAACTATAGCTCATTGGAAAGCTAAGAAAAAGATCTTTTTATATATGCTATCAATAAATTTCAGATTAAAAAAAAAACTTATTTTTTTAAGGTCAAATTTCACAACGAAAATGACATTTTTTACTACTTTCGAACATGAAAAAACCCATGAAGGGTTCAAAGTAACAAGCCGATTTTTTCATCATATATTCATAGTCATGGTTACTTACTGTATAAAAAAAATTGGCTTGTTATTCCACCCGCTTTATGAGATATGCCCCCCCCCCCCCCCCAAAGTTGTAAATTTTTTAAAAAATCCAATTTTCAACGCATTAAAAAAATGCATGTGGGGGGCAAGATAAAAAAATTTTTACATGTGGTATTTTAAGTACTTTTTACCAGCTTTCTAATAAAACAAAAGTTGCTTTGTTATTCAAAGGCGTTTGGCAGATATAAAGGACTGAACTTTCAAAAAATTGCACAAAAACAACACGATTATTTTCATTTTTTTAAGTCTTTTTTTTTATTTAAATGTAATTATATACGTTATTCTTTGCCTTAAATGCTAAAAAAGGACTAAGAAGAGCAATGAAGAAACATATTTAAAGTTTAATAAGATAATTTAATATTTTTAACACCTGGGAATATAGAATACCACTAAACTTGTCTGATTTTTAAACATCTGATTGCTACCTACAACAGGACTGAGCATTTCTCAACTTGTCCAGGTTTGTTCATACCATGTGGTCATCCTTGTTCTGACTTGCTCTCACATGTGTATCTTAGTTGTCTTTCAAATTCTGAAAGAAGTAGGTTGTTGAGCTAGTGTTTCTGCTGTAAAATCTTGTGAAGCTGATGTGATTTCTTTTCATTTCAAGTTCATTCATATTCACAGAATGTTTTGTTAAAGGTAAAAGAAGAAATTCTTTAGAATCCTTAAATATAAATTTAAATTTGTCTTTCTACATGTAAACTGTGAATAAGTTATGGATAACCCTAAATGCTCCATAGGAGTTTTTGAGAATGATGATTGTAATATTTTAAGTTACAGTAGGCAGTCTACTGTAAATAGTATTTCTGAGTACAGTGATGATGATAAAACTTTACTGCACCTGAGTACTGGGTGTAAAACTATTGAAACTGTTTGTACCTACCATGCAAAAAAATTTCTTGCCAAGTTTTGCCACCTTTATGGAACTTCTTGCTGGTAGGTACAAACAGTTTCAATAGTTTTACACCTAGTTCTCAGGTGCAGTAAAGTTTTATCATCATCACTGTACTCAGAAATACTATTTACAGTAGACTGCCTACTGTAACTTAAAATATTACAATCATCATTCTCAAAAACTCCTATGGAGCATTTAGGGTTATCCATAACTTATTCACAGTTTACATGCAGAAAGACAAATTTAAATTTATATTTAAGGATTCTAAAGAATTTCTTCTTTTACCTTTAACAAAACATTCTGTGAATATGAATGAACTTGAAATGAAAAGAAATCACATCAGCTTCACAAGATTTTACAGCAGAAACACTAGCTCAACAACCTACTTCTTTCAGAATTTGAAAGACAACTAAGATACACATGTGAGAGCAAGTCAGAACAAGGATGACCACATGGTATGAACAAACCTGGACAAGTTGAGAAATGCTCAGTCCTGTTGTAGGTAGCAATCAGATGTTTAAAAATCAGACAAGTTTAGTGGTATTCTATATTCCCAGGTGTTAAAAATATTAAATTATCTTATTAAACTTTAAATATGTTTCTTCATTGCTCTTCTTAGTCTTTTTTTAGCATTTAAGGCAAAGAATAAGGTATATAATTACATTTAAATAAAAAAAAAGATTTAAAAAATGAAAATAATCGTGTTGTTTTTGTGCAATTTTTTGAAAGTTCAGTCCCTTATATCTGCCAAACGCCTTTGAATAACAAAGCAACTTTTGTTTTATTAGAAAGCTGGTAAAAAGTACTTAAAATACCACATATAAAAAATTTTTTATCTTACCCCCCACATGCATTTTTTTAGTGTTGAAAATTGGATTTTTTAAAAAATTTACAACTTTGGGGGGGCATATCTCATAAAGGGGGTGGAATAATAAGCCAATTTTTTTTATACAGTAAGTAACCATGACTATGAATATATGATGAAAAAATCGGCTTGTTACTTTGAACCCTTCATGGGTTTTTTCATGTTCGAAAGTAGTAAAAAATGTCATTTTTGTCGTAAACTTTGACCTTAAAAAAATAAGTATTTTTTTTAATCTGAAATTTATTGATAGCATATATAAAAAGATCTTTTTCTTAGCTTTCCAATGAGCTATAGTTGAGCTCAAAATCTTTGATAGAAAAAAAGTTATAGTTCATAAGACAAAGCATCAAAACGCCCGATTTTCGCTGTTGCCAACAACAAAAAGGGCCTATATATCAAAGGGTAAATTTTTTAAAAATAAAATGAACACTATTTTGAGCTCTGGGAAGTGAAAAGAATACACATGCAAATTTTCATCAAAATCAAAAATGGTGATGCAACATCTTTTTTGAAAATTTGTTGATTTAAAATGGAATGACCCTATTTCAACTGCAGTGAATTAGATATATGGGTGACTTACCAAGATTGTTTATCGGTTATAAAAAGAAAATACTTTTTCTGAAAACTTTTTTTTTCCTCTTTGATGTCATGTGTAACAAAAAGTTTAAAAATACATATATTTTTGCAGGAGACAAAGAAAAAAGCGCAATATATCTAAATAAGCTATATTTTTCTTCTTTCAATTGAACAAATAGTCAGAAAATACTACAATTTTTTTAAATGATGGAATGCTTATTGAAATATCTCCTCCCCCTCCCCCGAAAAAAAGAAGCCTTGATATTTGATTTGCATATTTTTATGGTGAGAGCAGGGAGGGAGTCTACTAGGTACCCCTGCTTCATTATCGCTGCTAGAAATTACCTTTTGGGTGAAGTTTTTGGTGGGTATATAAGCTACTGTATTGGAATTCGCGACATTTGTTAAAACCAAGGAAGGCCCAAAATCTCCCTCTGGCTGTGTCACTGACAGCCTAAATAGTTAGTTTTATGCTCTTGATTTTTACAATTTGCTTTTTTTAGTTTCACGTAACTTTTCAATGTGATTATGTTCGATCTGACTCTAATTAGCTTTTAAAAGATATTATTTTTATTTATTTTTGACATTAATTTTTACTTTTTAATTATTTTCCCCCAACAGGTGCAAGCCCAACTCAAAATTCCAGTCCAGTTCCAAATAACAATCATGCAATTAGTAAAAGAAAAGTAACAAGTGTAGATGATGTTTTCAACGATAATGATGAAGAAGCTGAACCTAAGAAGAAAAGAAAATTAATACCTTTGGATGATAACCATGAAGATGATTTGAACAAGAGTCCTAATTCTGTGTCACAAATGACTATTGAAGAAAAAAGAAAACACATAAAAACTTTAATAGAAAAAATTCCAACCGAAAAAGCAGAACTGTTTGCTTATAATTTAGATTGGACTGTCGTAGATAAAGTAATTATTTCAAGTTTTGAAACTTCTGATAAAATGAGTGATTTTAAGTTTCATACCTATAGTTGCATCGTAAAGTTATACATTATTCATTTATTTACATTTTGTTTTGTTTAGTAATTAAAATGTGTCATAGATACATTGGTGGTCAAAACAAAGTTGAACTTATTTTTAGAAATTTCATTGTGAAATAGAGCTTCGACAATGTGTAGGAATCTACATGAATATGTATTTCCACTGGTGAAAAGCAGTTATAAAGTAGAAAACATCTTAGTCCCCTAAGTAAATTCAAATTTTACTAGAAATGAAAATATAAGGAGAAATTGAATTCAAAACATTTATATTAAAACTTTGACACAACTTCCGGACATCATTAAATTGATTTAACATGAATAAGAATAATTGAAGTTACTTGAGTACCAATTTACAAATGTGCATATGGAATTCAACATAATAAGCAGCATTTCGAACAAGCGGTGTATGATTTTCCCATCATTGTTGAGGCATTCATAATGTAACAATTGTTGTCACATGGTCAATTGTTCTTCTGATCTGAGTTCCATTAAGATGTACCAGATACTTAAGGATGAAATGCCTACTCCCAGTGTTTGACATATTTTGCAACCAAATATTTAAGTTTTGAAGCACAGGTTAAACTCCTAGAATTTAAATTGCTTCAAACAGTTTTTCTCAACTCATTCTAGTATTTCAATTGCTGAAACTAATAGCTCTTCAACTTTGACATTTTTTAAATGCATTTTGTGTTACTTTGCATGTTTTTTTTTTAATTCCATATACACTGGATTAAAAAAAAAATAACGCCTATATTTTTCATTTTGAGGCCTAGGGAATTTATCCAGTGTATCATCAAGACATGAAACATCCGAATTATTTCAACAGTTGGCGCTCATTATAACGATCAGTGGGAAAAGCCCCAACTTTATTCCTATATTCTATAAATCTATCTGTTATAGCGACCACTCGTTATAAAGACCTTTTACTGGGAGACAGAGATTGTCGTTATATTGAGGGTCGACTGCATTTGTAGCTCTACAACTCCCTTTTACAAAAAAGGAAGGCTGCCTCCATGCACTGGAAGAGGGTGTAACAACTATTTGCAGCAGTTGCTGAATAATGTTATTCTAAATATGGTACATTATTTTGTGAAATGCCTCTGATTTTATAATTGACAAATCCTTGTTTGACATTGTACTGATGATTTTTGTTGCGAATATTATGCTCTCAGTTTAAACCTCCTATGCATACTATATGCATTTGGTACTAAACTCTTTTGTAATAATCTTAATCCACCGTTTAAACAAAAATGTTGTTCTGAAACATAAAGAACATGATTTCGACTAATAATATTACTGTGATTTTTAATATACAGTCCTACATAATTTTTCATTGTCATACTCATTTCTCAATTCCTCCTGACGTTTGGTCCACCAGTGTTTCATTGACTTCTGAGTTAACATGCAATTGTTGTATTTTGCTCCATAAATCTATTTGTTCTTATTCTTTCTTTGAATCTTAATCATTCTATCAGCACTCGAACCCTCTGAAAATCTCTTTCAAAGATGCTTCTGACAAGAAAATGCTATAAGCACAGTCATTCGAAAATTTTTATTCTGGTATACAAGGTGATCCAGTGTCGAAAATCAAAATTTAAATCTTGGTGTCATGATGGCACCTAGTATAAGTTTCGAAGCGTCAAAACGACTCTTTGAAATGTTCTAAAAATGGCCTTTCTGCTGATATGCACGGCTGTTGTAAGCTTCTCACTGACGATGGTGTATTTTGTAATTTTTTACAATGTATTGAACAAAAAAAATTAAAGGGCAAAATTGATTGCAGTTGGAAAATTCTTTATCCTTTGGGTCATGAAAGAAAAGATTCACTGTGATCCAAAATTTTTGGCACCTATGGTGGAAAATCTTGACATCAAATTAACATTTCTGATCGCAAAATGCGATTTACAACCACTAATTTCTAACACTGGAGTGATTCAAAAGGTCTTATGCAACTTTATAAAATATTTTATTTCAAAAATTCAATTTATTTAGCTTGTGAACTGCTAAATGTGTGTTGTACTCTGCCATGCTCAACAAAAAAGTCGTATTTGCAGTTGAACTCAAAATGAGAAATGTATCCATATATAGATCCAGATTCTTTTTGTATTTCCCATTCACAAATGGCGGTAAAACCTAAAATAGTCGAACATGTTTAGCTCAGAACTTACTTATCTCAAAATCCTCCTTTGTCGAAATTTTTTAATTTCCTTGCATTTGTAGCATAAGATCAATGTTTCCTCCCATGTTTATCTCATGTTTTCTCCAAAACCTCTATTTCCAATTTCAGCTAGTTTTCTCTATCTAGTTAGTTTCACATGCAGGAAAACATGTTTCATGCTAAAAAAATAGCTGTTTGGAGTTGATCCCAGGTGCCAGATGATGTTAAATTAACACCAGGATGGCTAGATTAACCGCTGACAGCTGCTCATGCAACTTGCCTGTGGTAGGTTGGTATACACCACCTATGTTGGTGTACTTAAGGGGCTTTGTGTGTGTGTCCTGTTGCATGTGGTGGCTCTCAAATTGCATTTGCAAAAAAAAAAAAACAGGAAACAAATTTTGTACTCCAGCTTTAGTTTTTCAAATTTACTAATCCAACTCCATTTAACAAATTCAGAATTAAAGACAATTATTCCATTGAAAACACCAAAAGAAACCTTGACGTCAAACTCATTATCTAAATTACATTTCAAAAAAGGAGTTAAAAGATAAGTGAAGGAACTCAAGTCAATTTTGTGTTCTAACATCACCCAAAAAAAGTAAAAAAACAAATGAAAAAAATGTTACAAAACTTTCTTTCCCCCCCCCCCCCCCCAGCAAAGGGGAAGATTAAAAGAGCAATGAACATCTGTTCTTCAACTTTTAAAGCAATAACTTGTACATTACCTGCTTCAATGTGATTTGAACCTCAAAATACCTGGAATGCTCCATTTACATAGCAAAAATTATTTTTCAACATTTTTTATTTTTCTTACATTGGAGGAAAGGAGGACTGAAAAATCAAGTCCTTGAATGCACATCATCATTATGCATTTTTATCTATCCTTGAATTGTTTTGTGTAATTGATAATCACATATATTTTTTGGAAATTAAATACTCATAGGTTTACTCTTCTTACAAATAAAACATTGTATTGTTTTTTTCAGATTCTAATGGAAAAAAGAATCCGCCCTTGGATTAATAAAAAAATTGTGGAATATATAGGTGAAGAGGAACCAACATTAGTTGAATTTATCTGTTCTAAAATAATGGCTGGTAGTGCAGCACAAAGCATTTTAGATGATGTTTCAATGGTAAGTTGTTTTGATTCAATTGGTTCAATAGTATTCAATACATTTTAAATTAATGTTAATTTTATGTTTTATGCTTCTAACACATTCACAAAAATTTAATATTCTCACATGCATTGAATATGTGAATTTTGGGTATAAACTAGTCAGGGTTCTGTGACCTAGTAAATTTGGATGTCATTGAAAGAAAGGAAAAGGAAAGCAACAAAAATGTTTAAAAATATATTTTGCAAACATTAAGTTAAAATTGTGCACTTTTCTACATTGAGTAGGTCATCACGGAAGCATTTTTTTTTTTTTTTTTTTTAGAAGTGTGATATACCATGGATCTTAAACCACAAAGCAGATAGTGGAAAGATTTCTGTATTTTTCTTATGTATGAAATTTATAACCTGTTCGTTTTACTATAAAGTTTTTTTTTTCAACTGTTATTTTAACTTAAGAGTGTTATCTGTTTAGGAATGAAAATATTTATCACCTTTTGTTATAGGTCTTAGATGAAGAAGCCGAAGTTTTCGTTGTCAAAATGTGGAGGCTACTCATTTATGAAATAGAAGCTAAAAAATTAGGATTAGTTTGTAAAGCTGATGCCACTCAGGTATGAATTACATTTTGGTGATTTAATATTTGGCTTAAAATTTAATAATAACATTAACATTAATTTAATAATAACAACAATACAACATAACAGCTTCCTGTTAGTTATAGAGAAAACTGAGATCAAACCATTGAAGTTGTCTCATTAGAGTTCTGAGAATAATCTCTTAAGCAAGATTTTAAGCAATTATTACTGATGAGAAAAAAGAATATTGATTTGAATCATTTTTCAACTTTAACTATAGAAATCCTTTTCTAAAACTCTAAATTTTACAATCATCTCTGTATTTTCCATAGCCAGTACAACCTTTTTCCTCTTTTTTAATTTTGTCCCAACTATATCTATGTATTCTCACTTGACTGTTCTAATATATTTAACGTCTCTCTCAGTTTGTACACTCCTTTAAAAATCCTGCAATAATAATCATTCCTACATTTAGGACATTTTTTGAAAGGGACTTTGAACTAACGCACGCCTTCGAAATTCTTTTTAGTTCAAGATTGCAGAATCTTCCTCTGTAACAGTCGTTCAAAACGTACAGATTTTCATATTTTTATTTATCCCGATTTCCATTTGACTGAAATAGCTAGAGGATGAACTTTTTAAACGATGAGCAACTTGCTTCATTTTGTTTCAGTTCACAAAGTCTTCATTTCACCTTTGTTGCCGTTTGACAAGCAATCAGTATATCTTACGGTGGTCTAATAGGACCAGCACTGTTAAGTTTTTTTTTTTTTTTTTTTTTTTTTTTTTTTTTTTTTTTTTTTTTTTTTTTTTTCCCTGTTCAGCAATTTTAAGCATTGAAATATTTTGAAACTCTTTTAAAACAATTTTGCACTTTCATTTACATTACAATGTTTACGTTTTTTGCGGAAAAATATAAGTTGAAAAATTTTGATCGTACTGTTTCAGCTCCCCCCCCCCCCCCCTAAATTAAAAGGTATTAAACTTATTAGCAAATCTCTTAACTAGCTTTGACATTACGGGAAAATGTTAAGACCACTAGGAAGCTACAAAATTGAAGGGAAGCTTGTAAATATGTATTGTACTTTTTCTGCACTTACTTAACAATAATATTGACAATTTCTATGCAATTTCCATTAAGCAACCACCTCTCTTACTTTCCGACCCATTTTCTGTTACTTGATTTCTAAAATTGCTTTTTTGAAATTTTTCAGGAAAATTCCATTCAAGGCAAGACATGAAATTTACTTCAACATTCTTAGGTGATAATTTTTCTCAGTTCAGGCTAATACAAGATGTGAAGCCTGCCTAATGACCGCAATTCTGCATTGTAATTATATCATCACATGAACTACCAGAGAAAAATCTCTGTGCATTAACCAGTTATTGTAATGTGTGTATAAAGTGAAAAAAAAAAAAAAGACACAATCATTGTCTTTTGAAAACTTATTTTTATGTTCATTAAATGTTCTGTTCTTAATTTTCCTTGTCTCATTTTTTAGTTAATGTTATAATTTGTATGATATTAAACTGGGTTGTTCTACTAATCCTATAAATATAAATTAAGTTACACATACATATACATCATTTTGGTTAGAGTTGCATTTATTGTGATTAAACAAAACATGAACAACCATCTTTTCATTCTTGTAAAGTAAATTTCCAACAATATTTATATATTCTATGGGGTCCCCACAATCTTTAAAAAGGATCTTAAAATAGTCTGAGTGTCATGACAAGTGAAAAGTCATGAATTTCAAATAGGATCAAAATTTGTCATGAAAAATCATGATTTTCAGCACAAAAATCTCAAGAGTCATGGAAACTGGCTATAAGTCTCAAATTTAAGTTCTAACAAGAAGTTCTGTCAAGAACTAAACGAGCCTACTTTCCCGTACATCGGCATTCTCGCATCTGATCATTATTCTCTTGATTATCTGAGACTTAAAATTATGTCAAACATACCTTGTTAGCACTAAGAGCTGATTTCGAAAAGCAAAATATACCCCTTTCATCAGATGAAATAGACACGTAAAAAGTAATTAACGAATAAATAAAGTTTTGTCGCACCTTTTAAAGAGTGTAACTGTTACAGTTCCTCCGTAGAAAAAATCCTCCATCGTTTTCAAAAAAATAATAATAAATAAATAAATAAATAAAAGTACAAAGAGCATCAAAACACATTTTATCAAAGAAAGAAAAAAAAACTCGTCCGTTAATAAAATGTCTCGAATTTCACTTTTAATCTGTTGCCAGTTGTTAAATATAAATAAAGAATAAAATGTTCTCGTGAATGAAAAATTTTTGTTACAAAAAAAACATCGTCTGCCAAAAAAAAAAAAATAATAATAATAATAATAATAATAAATAAAATAAAACAAATGAATAAATAAACAAAACATCGTCTGCACAGTCTGAGCCTGCATTTCCGCCATGTTTGCAGAGTCGGAGTCGGAATCAGAGTCCTCGCAGATTACTCAGAAAAGTACGTTACAAACATTATTTATAAAAACCATTTTCTTACAAAGTTAGTTTGAAGGAAATCCGACTTTAAGTTCAGGATCAACATTCAACTTAAATTCCCCGTAGACGCTAATATTAATTTTTTTTCTGAACGGTTCAATATTGAACGAAAAATGGTTCAAATCAAAAAGCAAAATATGGGAATGTATGGGAAAGCCTCTCCGAGATCTTTCAAACAAAAAAAAGTTTATTCCATTCGGACGGTTCACTCAAAAGTTATTAGGTGGGGAAAGGTTGCTTGAACGGTTTAATGTTAAACGAAAAAGTGTTCAAATTGAAAATTTAAATATGGTAATGAAGTATCCTTGCTGAGATCCTTCGAACAAAAAAAAGTTTATTTAAATCGGACTGTTCACTCAAAAGATATTAGGGGTGACAGCTTGATTGAGCGGTTCAATGTTGAACGAAAAATTGTTCAAATCGAAAATGTAGATACGGGGATGAAGTATCCTTGAAAAGATCTTTCGAACAAAAAAAAGTTTGTTCAAATCGGATTGTTCACTCAAAAGTTAGCATCGCGGGACCGGTTGTTTGAACGGTTCAAAGTTGAACCAAAAATTGTCCAAATCGAAAAATCAAATATGGGAATGAGCTGCACTCGCTGAGATCTTTCGAACAAAAAAAAATTTATTCCATTCAGACGGTTCACTCAAAAGTTATTAGGTGGAGAAAGGTTGCTTAAACGGTTCAATGTTGAACCAAAAGTGTTCAAATTGAAAATTTAAATATGGTAATAAAGTATGCTTGCCGAGATGCTTCAAACAAAAAAAAGTTTGTTTAAATTGGACTGTTCATTCAAAAGTTATTAGGGGTGACAGCTTGATTGAGCGGTTCAATGTTGAACGAAAAATTGTTCAAATCGGAAATGTAAATACGGGAATGAAGTACCCTTGAAAAGTTCTTTCCAACAAAAAAAAGTTTGTTCAAATCGGACTGTTCATTAAAAAGTTAGTATCGCGGGACCGGTTTTTTGAACGGCTCAAAGTTGAACCAAAAATTGTTCAAATCAAAAAATCAAATATGGGAATGAGCTGTACTCTCCGAGATCTTTCCAACAAAAAAAAGTTTGTCCAAATCGGAATGTTCATTCAAAAGTTATTAGGGGGGGACAGACAGACCGACCAACCGACGCACGAATTCCCCATCTGAATACCCTACTTTCAAATTTTTAATTTTTCGATATTCATTTTACCTTTTTATTTTTTTAACTTGGCGATATTTTTTGGACTTGGCGATATTTTTTAGATGCATTAAGCTACTTTTAATACTTTTTTCGTCTTTCTTTTATTTTTAACGGGAAAGTAGGCTAAAAACTACATACTTGTCAAATTTGGAATAGCTTATGATTTTGTCTGTTAACACACAAATACCATTCTTTATGCATTTCGAAATCTGATTGCATCCGTTTCTACAAATCTTTCTCTTTTTGTTTATTATTTGATTCTACCGCTTGAGCATTTTAAAATGAACCACTTACATTTTGAACTCATTGAAATAGTAATCAGAGGTTGATTGTGTTCCTGTATTTTCATGATAGATTCTGGTATTTTCATGTTCGAAAACACCGGAAATAAAATATTTTTAATTATGCTTTTATCTTTTTACCTTTTTGCTTTTTCGAATTTTCGGTGATTGTGCGGATAATTAATTTTTTAATAATAATAATATTCATTGAATGGAAATGGTAAGATGCCATTCTATTTTTTTTTTTTTTTTTCACTTTAATAAATTATTTTATTTCCATCTTTTTTTATTTTAATGCCTTCATTTTAAAAAAATGTAATCAATTTGCATCCAATGTAAAAATACAATTTTTCTCATTTTTGATGTTAATTACCCTTAGCTAGGAGACAAATAAATGAAATATCTTTTATTTAAATTAAAAAATCTTAAATTTGAAAAAAAAATTGAGCATAATTCTGTGTCCTTTATAAAAATCAAAATGTCGTAAGTAAAAATTGGACGCTCTGATTTAATTTTATTTTTGCTTCAATTATGTGGGTAGTAAAAATAATTGTTTGTCGTGAAGCTTTTAATTGTAAATCTGAAGTAAGTGTATTTGAATTCTCTTATATGCCATTTTCATACTTTTAACGCCTTAATTGAGACATCTACATCCGCTGTGATAATCAGATATTTCTCATTTTTGATGCTTGCTATTCCTTGTTGAAATTGCGAACAAATAACATTTCTTTTTATTTTAATTAAATCATTAACATAAAAGTTTGAAACAAAATTCCATGCTCTTTAAAAATGTCGAAAGACAAAAACTTAAATGATGAATCTCAGGCTGAATTTTATTTTTGTTTCAACTATTTAAATTTTTTAACACATACATAACGTCCTTAAACAGTATTTCACTTCAGTATTATTAAATATAAAATCTTTGACTCAGGTCATATTGTATTTATTAGGATATTTATATGTACTGCATCTAAATTCTTTTCCGTATTTTTAGTAACAAATGCAACTTTCATTACTTTATAAATATTTTCATGCCACAGCCAGTAATTCTGTTACTTTTACTTTCTCCTTAAAATATTTTTTTGGAGATAATTTGTGCAACACTAGCTGATAAGTAACTTTATTACTCATTTACAATTTAGTTAAATGCATACACAATATTTTGAGTAAAAACTAAGAGTGTTTAGTAAGATATTTCAGGTAAAAAATCAATAAATACAGAACTGAATTTTCGTAAAATATTAAGTTTCAAAACAAAATTACATCTATCTAATATCTTTAGACGAGCAATTCTTGTATATATATATTTCGGATGTAACGATTTTGATAAAATTTTGTATTAAGATAAAGTTTTGGTTTTTGAGTTCATCTACATCGTCGTTTTTTCTGTAAAAACACAAGTTTTCACAAAAAACCCCGTTTTTTGTGCCTTCATTAGAAGTTTGACGAGCTTTCTTTCGCCATTTTCTTTATGATTACTCTTATTGCTACTGTTTCATAGCAACCACGTTTTATTATAACAATGGATTCCATATTTAATCACATCAGCGTAAATTTAAATTTTTATGGTATTTGGCAAACGAGTTTTGGCAACACGTTAGAATTTTATTGTTTTTTTAATTTAAAAGAGATCGACCAAAAGAAAGTTAGAATTGGGTGTGGGCCGCGGTAGTCCGATCGGTAAGTCGTCGGACTGGTAACCTAACCAGAGGGTCCCGGTCCGATCATATAGAGGAAGCCCAGCCGATCAAAGATCCACCGTCTTCATTAATGGTGGCTGGGGGACTTTAAAAATGTTCGTGGTCATAAAATCCTCCAAGTGAAACGATACCTCTGGGGGATGCTGGGCCAAGGGTTTGCTCGGCCCTTGGGCCTGGTTCAAAAATGAACAGAGCGCTCTTCAAGGCCCCATCCCGGTTAAACTATGAGTTGTGGTATGTACGGGGGGAACCATGGAGTGTGAAGTCAAGTGAAAGTCAAAACCAAATGCGTACTGGAGAACATGGACTCTGCATCCCTTCTCATCAACCCCTCCCGCGCTTTAGGCGCCCCCCCCCCCACACACACACACACACACATTTTCTCTTGAAAACATTCAGTTAATTTTTCATGAACTAACAATCACCCTGATAACAACCAAAACCTCAATATGATAATTTTTTAACCAAATTCCAGGTGAAATTTAACTAGGAACTATTTAGAAGATTTTGTTTACATCAAACATGCTGCAATAAAAGTTGTTTTAAAGATGAGAAACAAATAAAAGGGATTATTAAATAAGATGAACTAGAAACTAATTCTTTCAATCTATTATAGTTCTGGTCTGTCAAACAGAAATAATTTTGTTTGAAGCTAAAGTACCTTTTATAACTTAAAAGTTTCATATTTCTTTAATACCCTCTTTTTACTTCCTTTTACGTAGTAAAGGAAGTATTGTGATCACGAAAAAAATTTCGGTCTAAATTTTGACTTTGCTCACCCCCGAATGAATGTCGTGTAGTTTTTTCGACCTATCAGCACGTGCATATGTTCCTAACAACATACAAACAGCTGAAAAATCAATTTTGACCACCCCCAAGTAAATTACGAGTTTTCTCGTGACGTCTGTGTGTGCTTATGTATGTCGCATAACTCAAAAACTATATGCCGTAGAAACTTCTAGCTTCGTATGTAGGCTCTGAGGGGGGTCTAGTTGTGCACCTCCCCTTGTGATTGCATTCGAATGTTCCCAAGGGGGTCTTTTACACCTTTTTTGGGGCAAATCAATGTTAATTTCAATACAGACTCAAGTGATATGAATTGGCGCGGCCACTCGGCGACATGTCGCCAAGTGTTTGACGCCAACTTGGCGACAAATTTGGCGAAAAAATTATTTTTTGAATTTGGATTCAACTTGGCGCTATTGGCGATATTTTACGAAAAATTCATTGCATAATATTAAAATCAGCAATATTTAGAAAATTAACCATTGTAAAATATTTTTTGCATTGTTTTGTGGCAGATTTGGGGAGTAAATATTTGAACTGTTACTTTGCTCACTCCAAGCACTTTTTTTAACACTTAAGGCAACTACTAAGAAATTTACACGTAAAAGGAAGTAGTGTGGGGTCCATACCAGATTTTTTAAGAAATAAGATTCACTAATGACTTAAATTTGTTTCGATCTATGCCAAAAATTTGAATTTGCAACTTCATAGTTTTAAAAAGTTGCAATCTAAGTTTACAAATGGTTTGGTTTAAATTAGAGCATGATTTAAAGGATTTTTGTTATTAGTCGATGAATATTCATCTTAGGGATTACTCGGACTGTTCCTAGCCAAAGGAAAGTTAAGATATGACTAATATATAAAATACAGATATTAGATAAAAAACTAGCCAAAGATTAAAGCTCTCAGGGCTCGCATTCCCCCTAAAATTCCTAAAGTTCCTAAAAAATTTCAATCCTCCTAAAATTCCTAAAATTGTACTAAAATTTTGTGACATTCCTAAAAAAAATTAGAAAATTAACAGAAGCTCTTTGGGGGAATTTAAAATACCTTTTTGAAAGTATTATGGAGCCAAAAACGAGCTTTTTCCTACATATTTGATGTGATAGATAGTCATTTTACAAAATAATTCTTAAAAAACGCATTCTTTACACTATTTCTAATCTTGGGACAAACTTAAAATTCTTTCTCTTAAAAACGAACTCTTTAATCGTTAAAACAGCTGTTTCACAAATCTACTTGATTGAAACATAACCTGCCTGTGAAATTTTTCGACTTAGAGCTGTTTCTTGCGCACCTATGCTCGATATTTTGCGAATTCTGCAATCTGTTTGCATCCGCTTCTATAAAACTCGTTCATTTTAGTTTGTAAACACCGCTTGAATATCGATAATTTTATTCTTACCATTAGTTTGAACCCTGTTTAATTTCCTTTTGTTTATAGGTTATTTGTAGGCTCGCCATTTAATGTCAATAGACTCAAAAATGTGAGTCCTGTTGCATCTGAATCAATTCAAACCATAAGCATTCTTAAAAAGTCGCATTAGTTTTTGTCAAATTTTGTTTTTGGTTCAAAAAAGATTTTGAAACATTTAATAGATTTAAAATGTTGATAAAGATGTTTGGGATAGCATTAGAATTCAGGAATCAAGGAATCCAACAGATCTAGTCAACTTAGGCAAGTGTTATAAAAGATGTGGGTTGTAGTAAGCCAATGATTTCTTACTTTCATATCCTATTCAAAAATTGGATTATTATGTCAAATATATATTTTTCCTACAGTTTCTTAAAATTTTTGCTCAAAAGTTTTTCTTCACCAGTTGCACACTTTTTCTGCTTTAAAAAATGCCGAAATGTCTTATTTATTGAGAGTTTAAGGTAGCATTTATATAACTGTAGCCTCTCAGCTTAATTTGGTATTCAGAAATGTTTACGCTACTTCAAATATGATAATACTCTTAGTATAAGGGGAAAGGGAAGCAGAGTTGAAAAGCAAACATGTGGGCTTTTGACAATACATATATATTACGCTACTGGTTTCACATCAAACGATTGTTGTGGGTCTGAAGAACTTTATGCATAGGAAACTTTTCTCGTAATTAAGAAACTGACGAAAAATATTAACAAGCAGGTTTTTTTTAGATAATCTTAAAACTTTGAAATCAAAATGCATTAAGCGCAGCTAATAGAATTTATAAAGCTGTGGCATTACTTAATGATATAAGTAGAACATTTTACACTTTAAGATTTTCTAAAGTTGTCCGGTAAAAGAAAATCAATTGTTTTTAGTTTCTTACATTACATTCGAAAACATGGGGGGGAAAAGAAAATTACCGCCTAAAAATTGTTTGGTGATGCAAGATGGTGTTCGATTCGTAACATTGAACATAACAGGCCATACGGGTTAACTTCACGAACTGTTTTCTGAGCACTGCTGTTTTACTAGATCAAAAGAAAAAAACTTGAAAACAAATTCTTTGGAAAAGGAAAAAAAAAAACAGTAAATTTGTAGATTTGTTGAAATAAGAAAAATATTAATGAGGGTTTAAAGAATTAATATTATCTCTGGGTGTAGTGAAATAGCGTTTAAAAACAGCTACAGTAAGCTGTTGTAGTTAAAACATTATGGAAACAATTTTTGAATAGAATAAATATTTATAGAAGCTGGTTAACTGAAAAAACTCAGGTATGCCTATCTTTGAAACTGAAAATTTTTGAAACACGACTGCAAGTTAAAGTACCTTCTGTCTTATGAACATGCTGTTATGTAACATTAAAGCATTATTTTTTTTTTTTGGAAGTATTTGAATGTTGTAATTTATGCTATTATAATTACAATGCATTTTCAGTTTTGTTTGTTGGGTGCGATGATAAGGGAACGATTTGTAGTCAGACAAAATTTCATAAATTACTCCTAAAATTTTCCTAAATTTTTTTCAAAATGTTCCTAAAATTTCCCTAAAATTAAAAAAAAGTCTACTGCGAGCCCTGAGCTCTTCTACCAAGTATGAAAGGTAAGTAAAGAAGAAATTGACATTATGTTTGGCATGTGGATTGGATGGGGGAATTAGGGGGATCTAAGGCTGACACTTGCTATGTACATTATGTATAAACATGGATGAAAAATGGATCATGAAGTGAAACTGTTTCGGTCGTTGTCGGGGCACTATTATGTAATCTTGTCATTGCATTATGTCAGAGTTTACTGACTTTGAACATGGGCAAATTGTTCGAGCACGTGTGGTAGGCGCTTCCGTGAACACGGTGTTCAAGAAGTACTGTATCGAGGATTTATTCCCCATCAACGAGGATGAAAGTGTGTTGAGTGATCGTGACAGACGTTCATTAAGAGCAATTGTGACGAAAAATAAGAAGACCACAGCTGCAAAAGGTATTGCTGAAATGAATGTTGTGTTACCAAACCCTGTGGGTACCAAAACAGTTGGAAGGGAGCTTTATGAACAGGGAATTGTTGACTGTGCTGCAATTGAAAAGCCATTCCTCAGTGATGCTAATGCCGGTAACAGGAAAAAGTGGTGTTTAAGGCATTAAATCTGGGCTACAGAGTAGTGGAAGAAGGTGATATGGTCTGTCTTTCACATTGTTTCCCACTTCTGGTTGAGTTTAAGTCTGGAGAACGCCATCGCAAGCCTATAATTGAGACTGGTTATTATCAAGGGTGAAACATGGTGGATGTTCTGTGCTGGTTTGGGAAGCAATACCGTGGTTCTCTGCCGGCCCTATGGTAACTCTGTCAGGTCACATTACAGCCAAGACTTGGAAAATTTTGGCCGATCAAGTCCATCCTAGGGTTCAAACTTCCCCAATGGTGATGGTGTCTTCCAAGACGACAACGCCTCTGTTCACATTGTCTAGGACTGGTTTTCTGAGCACGAGAATGATTTGTTGCATTTCCCTTGGCCATCACACTCACCTAACCTGAATATTATTGAGGCTTCGTGGTCTACATTGGAGCAAAAAGTGCGTTCTCGTTATTAACCGCCAACTTTGTTATCTGAACTTGCCACCGTTTTGCATGAAAAATGGAACAATTGAACAATATGCCCTTAGCAGACATATAGGAACTGTATCCATTTGCAGAAGACTGCAAGCTGTTTTGAATGCCAACAAGTTTTCTACATCGTATTGGGCAAGGAATTTGTGTCTTTCTAAGGTGTTTCCTTATTTTGTCTAACCCCAGGGTTGCCACATGATACTTAAATGCTACTTTTTTGGACACAAGGTGACTTTAGCTACTTTTTTATGCAAAACAGGCCAAAAAGCTGCTTTTTAGCCTACTTTCCCGTTAAAAATAAAAGAGACGAAAAAAGTATTAAAAGTGGCTTAATGCATCTAAAAAATATCGCCAAGTCTAAAAAATATCGCCAAGTTCAAAAAATATCGCCAAGACCAAAACATAGAAAAAAAAAAAAAAAGATATATCGAAAAATTAAAAATTTGAAAGTAGGGTATTGAGATGGGGAATTTGTGTGTCGGTCGGTCTGTCGGTCTGTCTGTCCCCCCCCCCCCCCCAATAACTTTTGAATGAACATTCCGATTTGAACGAATTTTTTTTTGTTGGAAAGATCTCGGCGAGTACAGCTCATTCCCATATTTGATTTTTCGATTTGAACAATTTTTGGTTCAACTTTGAGCCGTTCAAACAACCTGTCCCGCGATATTAACTTTTTAGTTAACAGTCCGATTTGAACAAACTTTTTTTTGTTCGAAAGATCTTTTCAAGGATACTTCATTTCCGTATCTACATTTTCGATTTGAACAATTTTTCCTTCAACATTGAACCGTTTAAACAAGCTCTCAACCCTAATAACTTTTGAGTGAACAATCCGATTTAAACAAACTTTTTTTTGTTCGAAAGATCTCGGCAAGGATACTTCATTACCGTATTTAAATTTTCAATTTGAACATTTTTTGTTCAACATTGAACCGTTCAAGCAACCTTTCTCCACCTAATAACTTTTAAGTGAACCGTCCGAATTGAATAAACTTTTTTTTGTTCGAAAGATCTCGGAGAGACTCATTCCCATATTTCACTTTTCAATTTGAACTATTTTTCGTTCAATGATGAACCGTTCAGAAAAAATTTTAACATGAGCGCCTACTGGGAAATTTAAATTGAATGTTGATTCTGAACTTGATGTTGATTTCTGAAGGCGGATTTCCTTCAAACTAACTTGGTAAGAAAACGGTTCTAATAAAAAATGTATGTTAAGTACTTTTCTGAAAAATCTTCTGCGAGGGCGAGAACTCCGACTCCGCAAACATGGCGGAAATGCAGGCTCAGAAAAAAATGACTGACTGGGCAGACGATTTTTTGTTTATTTATTCTATTTTTTTTTTTGTTTAATTTATTAATATTTTTATTTTCTTTTTTTTTTTTTTTTTTTTTTTTTGGCAGACGATTTTTTTTGTTTACAAAAATTTTTCATTCACGAGAGCATTTTATTCTTTATTTATATTTAACAACTGGCGACGGATTAAAAATAAAATTCGAGACATTTTATTAACGAACGAGGTTTTTTTTCTATCTTTGATAAAATGTGTTTTGATGTTCTTTGTACTTTTATTTTATTTATTAGTCTAGTCAATAAAGGGTTTGAAAAAACAAAAAAACATGCAGTTTTAAAAATTGGCACACAGGTACAGGAAGGTCTCCTGATGAACATACTAAAAGTCCCCGGTGGTGAGGGGGGAGCTCGCAGCGCCACCTGGTGTTTTATGGGTGTTTTTTCAGTTTTCGTCTTATATCTCAAAAACTATTTACTTGCGAGAAAAAATGTCAATTAATGAATTAAAGAGCATAAAATTATCTTTACAAAGCTTTTTTAGTTTTTATTGTAGCTATAATAGGTGCCGAGATATAAAATTTCAAAGTTTGCGAATTTTTGAAAAACTGGCCCTTTTTCTATTCTTTTCTGTTTTTGGAGCCTCCCCAATGATTTATTTAATATGATTATTTTTTCTTTTCGGTGTTAAGTAGTGCCGGTCATTAGAGTGATTTAATTTCTTGAAATTGGAAGGCAGGTGGTTGAAGAAAAGGGCGAGAAATGAAGGAGGACAAAAATATGTGCAGGTTTTTCTTTTTTTTTCTCCCCATCAGAGTCCAGCAAACTAAGGCTCAAAATGAGAGGGGGGGCATATAGTTTTGAAAATTGGCCCCCACGTAAGTTCAAAAAGGGTTCCTAATAAACATACAAAGAGAGGGGTAGGGGTAGAGAGGGGAGGGGGTGACCGCGCTGCCATCTCGGAGTAAAGGGCTGTTTTTTTTTTCTTTGTTTTTTGTTTCAGGTTTCATCTTATACCTCAAAAGCTTTTATCTGTGAGGGAAGTAGTCAGCTGTTGCGGAAAAGCACCTTTGAAAGTGCGTATTTAAACTATGCTGACTGCGGAGAATACATTTTAAAGTTCGTGAATGAAACTGACCATATTCCACTTTTCTATATTTTTGATATCTCAGGGATTGATTTTACATGAGTCCTTCTTCTTGTTTTTGGTGTGCAGTAGTGCTGGTGATAATATTGCTTTGATGTGTTGAAAGCAGAAGGCTGGTGGGGAGGAAGGGGGCGATAAATGAAGAAAAAATATTTGTGTGGCGGTGTTCTTTCATTCTTTTATTTTCTACCACCATAGTCCAGCAAACGAAGACCCAAAATAAGAAAGAAAAAACATTTGTTTTTGAAAGGTGATACGCACATACAAAAGATACTGCTAATAAAGGTACTTTTCGTCCTTGGTGGTATTGGAAGGGGGGGGGGCGAGCTCCGCCGCAATATTGGAATTAAGAACTGTTTTTTTAATTTGCATCTTATTTCTCAAAAACTATTGACTTGAGACTAAAATAGTCAAAAGCTTTAAATTAAAGAGCATACAATCACCTTTGCAGCATAAATAGGTGATGCCTTCACAGCTTAAATCATTTGGCAAATGAAAGAAGATTGAAAACGGTGATCAAGGAAAATATCTGGTTTTTAAGAAGCAAACATGATTATTTAAAGGAAGGGGGATTTAGTTTTCTCAAAAGTCGTTTTACGACAACTAACACCGTTATTGTTTAGTCTTCGCAATTCCAAAAACTCTTAGAGTCGCTTAGGGACCCAGGGTTTTACAAATAATTGGGAAATCCGTCCTTCGGGGATGGTCACTCTCATGAATAAAACATTTGAAGGCGGCAGGAATCACATATTTCCCCATAAAGAAATGCTGGGAAAGGCAGAGAGAAGCTTAATAATCCTTCCCTTCCCCAAGTCCGCAGTTAAAATTTTGCAGTAATTTTGGTAGAGTAAATGTAAATTAAGAGAAGGATTTAGTGAAATGGAAAGTGTTTAGCGCAGCGTACAACGAATGAAAAGTTCACCAATGAAGTCTTCCATTTCCTTTTATTATTGTTTGTATCTTGCCTGTTAAGTCACTCGAATACTGACTCGTTAATATTCTGTTCCCTTGAAAGACGTTATAACCGAGTTCTATGCAGCAGTTAATGTGTTGACATGATTTAAATGACGGAAGTCAAATCAAGCAGTGAAGAAAATCTGCATACTAGTTCGCGAAAAAAAAGAATAAAAGTAAAAAACAGCACCTTCAGTTATTTCTCTTTTTTCGCTCGCCTGGACCGTGAGCTATGGCCAAAACTTTTTTATTCGTCTTCCCTCTTCCTACTTCGTCGAATGTAAATTCAGTGTTGTCACGGACTTTGTTACAAAACAGAGAAAGCGACTCCAAATCGTCCCAAGAGGAGACTTGTGCTTCACCTTACCAAAAATATTAAACCGACCATAAGGAAACTAGCTTTAAACCACCAACAACAAATATCTCACTAACATATATTTCTGAATGCTCCTTTCATATTTTGAGTGAGCAAAAAAATCCTTTGCTTGTTTATTTTTATTACCTCTCATTGTTTCCTTCATTTTTTTAGTAAAGTTTTTTTTGCTTGTTTATTTCTATTTTATTTCATTTTATTTTGTTATTATTCTTTTAAAAATACAATATTTTTAATCCTAGATTTGTTTTTTATTTCTACATTCGTCATTTTAATTCTAATAATGACGAATGAGGAAAAATATATCTTGTTTAACCGTTTTGTAAAATTCTGGAAGGAAATTATTTTAAACTTTAAAAATCTTTTCGCACCGCGCACCCCCCCCCCCCTTTAATATAAAGGGGACGTTGAAAAAAAATTCACTTGTAAAGGGGGCATTAGCCGTGAAAAGGTTGAGAACTACTGGTATAACTGAAAAGAACTGGCCGAAGATCTGTTATTGAAATATTCTCAAAAGCATCACCGAGAAAAAATACGGTACTTACATATTAACTCCACCGCAGCTACAGATTTGGCGTTAAAAAAAGATTTGACAGCGCTTTTTTTTTTTTTTTTTTTAAGGGTGTTAAATAACTGCCTGCGCATAGAAACAACAACCGCAAAAAAAAAAAAAAAAAGACACCAAATCTGTTGTTGCAGTGGAGTTAATACGCAAGTACCGAAATTGACGTGCTTTTCCAGATATAGGTGCCACACACAGTGATTCCAAAAATCCCGTTAAAATGTAAAAAATTCGCCAAATAAATAAATTTGACCATCTAAAGCCATCAAAAGTTTTGATGGAGCTATCGTTTCAAAAGGCTGATTTTTTTTTTTTTTTTTGGAATCTAAATGCAAGGAAGGCCCAACAAAGTTTTTGAATTAAAAAATAAAAAAGTGAGCCTTTTTGAATGTTTTGGTAAGATATTAAATATTGCTAAAATAAAAACAATGATATTAAATTTCTTGCCTATTTGGCACATGTTCGGCTTTATAATTATTTCTCTAAACGCTCCACAAAAAGTAAAAGTAAATCCTAACTACCATCAAAAATAAATCGTCAAATTAAAAAGGTCATTCGCTAAAACTAGAATTTCGTTTAGATCGAAAATAACTGAAAAAAAAAAAAAAAAAAGTCTCTGTTAAGCATGGTAAATATCGCCAAGCGAGAACGTTTTCGTATTCGCAGTTTCAGAGCTTAAACATTGCAATTTTGCTAGGACAAGGCAGATATTTTTCTTTTATGATAAACTGTGGTAAAATTACGCTTCAGTTTCACATTATACTCCCTGTATTTTGTTTTTTCAATTCGCGCATTATGGATACAGAGACAGCAGTAAAATTTTGACCGCGGGTAAGGGCGTGGCGGGTAACTCTAGTATGAAATATATTTTTTCTGAAAATATTGCAGCTCATGAGTCATGGAAAGTTACTTGCAAACGTCATGAGTTTGAAAAAATAGTAGATAACTTGAATAGTAAATCATTTAAATAATTAAAAAGCTATTAATTTTTGAAAATACTTCCCCAAACCCCCTGATCATGCCTCATTAATTGAATTTACTGGAAAGATTCTTCTGATTAGTAGAATTGGTTTTTTGAGGCCCATTCCAAAAAAAGACAAAGCGCAAACAATTTTTATTTTGTAAGATATGTTAGTGTTCTTTTTTTTAAAGTAGAATATGGATCTCTAAGCCAAAGTGATAAAACTTGAAATTGGAAGTCAATTGTGTATTTACATTCAATGACATGAATTATGTATTGGCATTCACAAAAAATAATATTCAAAATAAAACAACCTAGTATTAATACAGAATTTATTCCAATTTAAGATTACAGATGAATACGACGCTAACTATTTTTCTCTCAAGTATATTTTTGTTGCAATATTCATAGTGTTTCAGTCATATAAGATACTATAAATGATTTGCAACTACATAATTTAATATGTACAGCTTCTTATTTCAAATATTTCTAAAATAACACACATTTTTCAATTTCTTATTTTAAAGGGAAAAAACGCATAATTATACGAATACACGCAGCTTGACATACCTCTTTCCAATTGCTACTTCTTAAGAGACCCAACTGTTTCTTACTGGTTTAATTACAGTTTTTGTGGCGATAAAACTTGAGTGTGCATGCAGTTATTTTCTTTTTTTTTCTACTCTCCATATTTCAGCAATTTGAAGAAACTGAACGAATTTTCTTTATGAAACATCGAGTTGTATCTTATCAATAACCTCAATACAATTTTTTGTCTTAGAAAACATTCAGTGGATATTTGTTTTCTAAAGCAAATGTAATTGAATTTACATAAACACTGGCAAAAGAATTTTCCTGTAGTTCTTTCGTAAATTTTAATAAACCTGGTTCCTTTTCTTTTCCCTCAATGATTTTCATATGCAGTCAAAACCTCACATTATGTCTCAAAAAAGAAAAAAAGAAAATAAAGTATTTCACCATTAATTAGGTCCAATTCTGTGTTTCACCATTGACATAAAATTTCTTAGAAATAAAACCCTATTAACACTCAAAAACATCGTAATTCTACTGACCATATTGGTGTCTTTTTTTTTTTTTTTCTTGTTATGCGTAAGTGATACAGCATAGCTCTAAGATTGAGGGAGTTCCTATTTTGACCGCATTTAATGTGTGCTGTTGCAACCAAGCAGGCTCCTCACTACTGGCCGGGAACACCCAGAAAAATTGCAAATAATTGAATACATCATTTATAAAAATATTTTGTATTTCAGTTTTTAAAAAAAGGGGGCATGAAACATGTTTTAAACCTCTAGCCCCCCCCCCCCCCCCACTTATCCCCGTACATCGCAAATACAATGCAAGAAAGTTTCCTTTTTTTTTTTTTTTTGTCGTGTCTATGACTTAGCCGAACTAAATAACTCCATGGATCCTTATAACTGCTTTTGCGATTTGTTGGATGTTATCGTCATAAAGGTCTACAAGTGACGGCAATACACCAATTTCTCTCAGGTTCACACTTATTGCTGGACACTCAAAGATGTGACAAGGTGTAAGCTGTGTATCTGGGCAATTACAAGTTTCTATACACCCTTCTACCCTCTCCATCAATCTTCATGCCCCTGTGATGGCCGGTTCTCAGCCTGGTTATAGTTTTTGTTATTGGTCGACTTGTATTTATTTCACAAAGCTGGTGTTTCACTTGGATTGATTTATCTCTAAGTTTAGATTTCGCTATTGCGTTTGCATCTTGGAGATAGACTAGACGCTGTTGTTGTTAGTATTAAGTTCTCTGGACTCCTTGGCTAATTTATCAGCATATTCGTTGCCTGCTATTTTGACATGTGCAGGTATCCACTGAAGCGTACATGTCTTGTTCATAGCCAAGTTTCCAAATTCCATTAATTTTAGCGCTTTGCACAGCATTCAGAAGTAACGGGCCTATTAGAATAGGAATGGACCCACGGCACACCTTGTTGGGCGACTACCAAATTTGACGCCTTTTTTTTTTATTATTCGGCAGACTCATATTTTACTAGCTACTGGTACAAAAAGCAAATTGTGTTTAGAAACATGTTTTATTACTATAGGGTAATTCCATTGTGACTAACATAACAGTTAAAACAAATTTTTAGTATTATTTTCTGTGTCCTAGCCATATTTTTTGTCACAATACCAAAAACAAGGTGTTATTCTTCTCTGCATGGATGAGTTGTTTAAGTTAAAATAAAAAAATAATAATATTACTTTCAATTTTTGACAGTAGGGAACATTTTGATCAACGTGACTAACATAACAGATTTGCAACCCTCAAAATTTTGCATTAAATTCATCAACACAATTCTCTAAAACTAAACCAAAAAATAATATTTTTTCCATGATAGTATCCATGTGAAAGGTTATTTTCACATTAATAATTGTAAATTTGGCATATATTTTAAATGATGTTGCAAAAAGTAGTATCTTAATAAAACTCGCCTGTGACTAACATAACACACGATTATACATTTAACTTTAAGTGTATTACGAATAATATTAATACAAATATTAGACTGCAAACAATATTTTATTGAAGCTTAACACACATGTTTACTTGTAAACGAAATTTCTAGTTCAATTTTGTAATTGAAGTAATAACGTTTGCGGGAATTTACCGTATTTTTCGCCGTATAAGACGCATCCAATTTTAAAGGAGGCAAATATAGAAAAAAGACCCCCCCCCCCCATTTTTAGGAGAAAAAGTGCATCTTATATTGCGAAAAATACGGTACAGATGTTTGCTACAAGACTTTCGAAATTTGGGTTCTTTATTAAATCCAAAATTTGTCCTCATTTGTGGGAAACACAAAGATTGCTTCAGAGCTTTTTCTCATGAAGAGAACTTCATAATCGTTTTCATTCATGTTTAAAACCTACTTAACATATACACTTACAAGAGGTCATACATAGACT
Organism: Uloborus plumipes; assembly: GCA_038373865.1. Classification (NCBI taxonomy): domain Eukaryota; kingdom Metazoa; phylum Arthropoda; class Arachnida; order Araneae; family Uloboridae; genus Uloborus; species Uloborus plumipes. Next base: position 56,307 of record JAXGGA010007657.1, read on the forward strand.
TACAAGAGGTAAATACCACAACAATAAAATTCCCCACTGTCTTAGTTTTGTATCTCGGAACAGTCCGGGAGAATTTCCTTCAAAATCATCGGCAGCTTCATCTTCCACTTCTTTAAAAAAAAACTTCTTTTCTTGGGATATCATCCCCTGTATTTTTTAATGAACAAATTTTAAATTTCTCCACATTTACAGCATATCATTCTTACAGAAAAACCTATACGGAGATTCCCATTTTCAAACAACAAGTCTAACTCTTTCTTTTCAACCATGTCACTTTCGCTCACAAACAATCAGTTTATCTTCAATTCTTGTATTTTTAATTCCTGAAATAATTCCTTTGCATTACTTACCAAGGTTTGCCCATGTAAAACGCTGCTCCACATGTTGTGATGAGGGCACTTTCCATGATCCAATGTCATAAAACTCCATGACCTGTGTGTAGATGCTGGAGGCAGTTAGGGTCATATCTGTTTTTTAAGTGAGCAGCAGCTCCATAGGTTCATAGAAAAACTTATTGCACAATGATCCCACACATAGCTTTAAAGTCATTTAAAATTCTTTCATTGAAGATGTTGGCTTCACAGGTCGATTAATTGCGTCGCAAATTACAGCATAAAATTTTTACTCCAAATTTACCATTAAAAAAAATGTTTTGAAAATAAAAATTACTGCAGTATATATGGTCACACCAATTTCTTCATAATAAGAGGTTCAATATATTAATTTGTTTCTAAAATAAATTGTTTGGTTAAGATTTAAGCATTTCTTGAACAGTCATGTTATGTTAGTCAGTGATGTTATGTTAGTCACACACAATAATGTTATGTTAGTCATAAGTCCTATGGCTAGAAAATAGGAAATTCTTTAGGAACAATCTTATCAATCTATCTCTGCCCATAACATAGAAGAGATCAGGGGAAAAAATGTAAAAAATATTATTTCCAGAAAGGAATAACTGAATTAATTCATGTTTTTGTGACTAACATAACAAGTAAATCAGACTGAATACGTACTAACTTTGCAATATTAATTTTATGATAAAACAAAAATATATATTGCTGTAAAGCAAAAGAGCCATGCTTCAATAATTTAAAAAAAAATCATTATTATTTGCAGTTTTTTTTAAAAACTATATATGAATATGAAAAGTTAGAAAAATATGCGATGTTTTGGGTAATTACATATGTTATCTTTACAGACATTTTATATGTGTTTAGACAAATGTTTTGTGAGAACTGAGGTTAAATTCTAAAAATTAAAAAAAAAATATCTTTAAAATGATATATCACACGATGTATATATTGGAAGATGAAAAAATCATTTCTAGGTTGACATTTGCATGGAATTATTACCCTATACCCTTTCGATAACTACTTATTAAAAAAAATCATTAGTACCCTATCGTATGGTATACAAGTTCAAAAAGTACTTGAATGAAAGTAAATGAAGACGGGCAATTCCACGGTAGCAGGCGCATCAGTTATTTCACAGAACAGATCAGAAATATGTTAAATTCTTGTGTTATTTCACGAGTTTCATGAAGAATTTACTTGAATATGATGCAACTAAATTTTAAATTTTTTCAGAAAAATATGTAAATAATGTTATTTACTTCGAAACTGGCGTTTCTCGTAAGATACGTCAATTACGGAGTCGATTTTACCCCGAAATTCCCAACTTATTGCCACATGTCAAATATATTCCTAGGATATTTACACCTCTACTACGATGCAGATGATTAAATAAAAAAAAAAAAGAACAATTTATCAGTGATGTTGATATCATATAATTTACTAGTCCATTAAAAAGTGTAGAGAGATCTATTCTAATTCTTCAATTAAAACTTTATGAGTTTCAACTTGCAAGTGGTTTGCCGCATGTTGACGGCGTCTAAACAATGGTTCCTCTGGTCCTAAATTTGTGCTGTCTGTTTTGGTGTTCAGATGTCTTAAAGTAAACTGTGTCTCTTCTTCTCCACTCGAAAAGCGAAGTTTCTCGGCATCAGACAGATTGTGTAATGTCTTCTGTAAATAAAGAACATAAAAATTTTAATTTCAAATACATGACGATAAAAAAAAATGTGAGAAATTCATCAGAAGAAAATGCATGATTGTACTTTTTTTTCTTTTCCAAAAACTTGTTTTCAGACTAGAAATAAAACATTTATATTCAAAGAAAAAGATAAAATATTTTAGAAGGTCGGATGTATACTATATAGTGCTTCTTTCATTTACTTTAATTGGAAGCCCCGTTTGAATATTTGTGCTAAGTGAGTCTAGTAAATTGAACATGCTGGATAAGATCCATTGTTAGTAACTCTAAATTATACATTTTTTTTTCAACCAAACATCTTGAAAACAATCTTTTTGTATTGCGCTAATCTTTTATTTTAAATCGTAAAACTATTGAATTCAAAAATTAAATAAGTGAAATAAGCTTGTCAAAATTTTCCTTTCTTTCTCATACACTCTTAAAAGTGTGCCGCTTATATGTAAGGCACAAGAGAATTGTGCCTTATATCACTTACATATCAGAGGCACAAAGCGTTAGGTGCCGTTGATACACTAGGTGGCCAAAAGTATCCGGACACTTTCAAAAATTTACAGTTTTAGATATAACTCGAGAAATAAGTGATCAATTGTTCTTTAACTTTAGTCATACAAAATATATTCTTCAGCGAACATTTCCAAGTTGAAATTAAATTGCCCTTGCATTTGGGGGACGATAAGAAGGGGGGTCGAAAGAAAAACCGCTTTTTGACCATAACTCTTTGAAAATAGCTCGGAATAAGCTATGCATTTTAGTAATTAATTAGCATACTATGTATAATTACTATACAAATTCAAATGAACGTACCACTCTTACTTCCGAAGATATGAAACATTTTTTAAAAAATGGCAATTTTATTTGAAGGGTTTTTGCTTATAACACGCAGAGTTTTGGATCAAACCTTATCAAAACTTCAGGAAAGATGACAAAATACAAGAGAAAGAACATACTAAAACGGTTTTTAAAAATATTAAAAATCCGATGAGATATGAACGTTAAAAGGAAATAATTTTTCACGGCGCATGCGCGAAAGACAGAAATTTATAACTACAAAAATATTGTAGCCTGGTGTATACTGCATCTTATAAAAAAAGTTCCAGTTGAATATCGTAAAAATTGAAAAAGATATCAGCGATCTAGTGAGCTGTATTTCATTCATTTGCAGACAATTCATAAATGGAGAGGGGTTGTTCACAAATAGTGTGGGGACAATCGAGCATATTTTTCAATGTTAAATTGTGTACTGTTTAAAAATCTATATTTGGCATAGAAGTCACATTTCGCCCATTCGGCCAAAAAGACCTTATAAGTAGGTGGCCAAAAGTATCCGGACACCCCCTGAAACGTTGGTTTTGAACGATGACGAAATAACCTTTATTTTAAAAATAGCTCTTTGTGGACAGACCCTCAACTATGTATGTATTGTCTGCGAATGAATGAAATACAGCTCACTAGATCGCTGATATCTTTTTCAATTTTCATGATATTCAACTGGAACTTTTTTTATAAGATGCAGTATAGACCAGGCTACAAGATTTTTGTAGTTATAAATTTCTGTCGTTCGCGCATGCGCCGTGAAATTTTTTTTAATTTTAACGTTCATATCTCATCGGATTTTTAATATTTTCAAAAACCGTTTTAGTATGTTCTTTCTCTTGTATTTTGTCATCTTTCCTGAAGTTTTGATAAGGTTTGATTAAAAACTCTGCGTGTTATGAGCAAAAACCCTTCAAATAAAATTGCCGTTTTTTAAAAAATGTTTCATATCTTCGGAAGTAAGAGTGGTACGTTCATTTGAATTTGTATAGTAATTATACATAGTATGCTAATTAATTACTGAAATGCATAGCTTATTCCGAGCTATTTTCAAAGAGTTATGGTCAAAAAGCGGTTATTCTTTCGACCCCCCTTCTTATCGTCCCCCAAATGCAAGGGTAATTTAATTTCAACTTGGAAATGTTCGGTGAAGCCTATATTTTGTATGACTAAAGTTAAATAACAATTGATCACTTATTTATCAAGCTATATGTAAAAATGTGAATTTTTGAAAGTGTCCGGATACTTTTGGCCACCTAGTGTACATACAAAGCACAACGAGATGAACGGCACGGACAGGAAGCAAAACTTTTTAAAGGCACACTGAATCGGCCGTGCCTTTTAAATTCCCACTTCGCAAGTTTTTAACGGCACATCGTCTATTCACGCTTTGGGTTTGAGTTATAGCTGATCACGTGGCCCGTATGTTTATTTTCAATGCTGGAGATGGCGGAAAGTTCGTTATCGCAAAAATTCAGGATTAAATGTATTCTTTCGTCGTTTTTAAGCAATATTATAAGTTTGAGAGAAATAATTTTATGTATTGCATTGTTGTTTGATGCGGATGTAAGAATAGGGAACGAAAATCAAGTTGTAGTGTAGAAATTTGATCGTTCCATGCCTTTCCTTTGCAAGATTCATCGTTTGAAGCAACGGCAAATGAAAAGTCAGTCGGGTGCATTTTGTGCAGAATAAGCATATTATGGTTTGCTCTGAACACTTACTATCAGAAGAAGATTTTATTTATCTGTCCATCCATTATGCATTATTGATTGCCGAGGCATAAACTGCTGTTTCAAACGTCTTCCTATGGAAACATCGATAACAAAATGGGCATCAAAAGAGTGTGTTAGTGTACAGGGCCGGACTGGCCCGCCGGGCAACCGGCCGCAGGGCCGGTGCGCCCCCAGTAGAAAAAATTAACCTTTTTTTTTTTAGGCATCACTTTTTTTAGGCAGAAAAAAAAAAACTTTTCATTTCTGGAAAAAAAAAATGTTTTTCCCTTGTTCCTGTGTCTGCAGTTCTTTTTCTTTTTCTCAGTCTCCATTCCTGATGCTACGAATTTCTTCAGTTACTTCGAGTTACTGCTGTATGCTAACAACTTCATATAGGGTCCGTTTTTGCGACAGTAAATTTTGAAAAAGCTTCA
>JAXGGA010007658.1:0-61315 GCA_038373865.1 Uloborus plumipes
AAAAGTTCTTTAAAAATTTGTTATATAGATTATATAGACTATGGAGGGAGAAAATTACAATGAAAAAACACTATTTCGACATTTTTTTTTATAACAAGTGAATAGGGATGCATGATCGAAAAACAACAATATAGGAACAAAAACCCTTATTTTATCACATAACTTATTCAATGTGCCTTCCATTAGCTACAATTGTTATCAATGACAGAAGCCGAAAGGCTTTTTTCTGCTGGGAAAAAATTTAAACTAAAATTTTCGTATTGCACATTTCTTCAGCAATAATAAATTTAAAATTTCTAAACAGGGTAACTTTAATTATAACCACCCTTCACAAAAATTTATTTTCTATAAGGAGTGGGGTTTTGAGGGTTTTCTTAATATTAGAATGGAAAAATGAAGATTGTTTCAAGTACTGGTACGCGTAAAACGTTTAAAGACTTCACAAGAAATGAGATGTTTAAAGATAAACGTCTCGGCGCTCAGGTTCTGTTCCTGCTTACTGTTGTCAATATTTGATGTTTGCACATAATGCACATGAGATACTTAATTTTGTTGCTGTCACTTCTTGCTCGAAATCTTCCAAAAAAAGCATTAACAATGAGCACTAAAGTTTCTCTACCCCCCCCCCTAAAAAACCTTCATCTAATTTTTCCGATAATATATGGAAACTTAAGTAATGTAAAGATCGCAATGTGCATTTTAGACTAGCCTTTAATTCTGTCTGTACATATTTACCATACATTCTAGCGAGATTTTAACAGACTCGTCATTTTTCACAACTTCAACTGAATAGTTGATAATCCTTTTATTTTTGATGAAAAATCTTTTTCAGCTCTAGACACAAACTTTAGACTTTCTCCATAAAACTCAACTACTATTTTCACGACTCTACAACTCCCTACAACCCAACTTCAGATCCCAGTAAACTGTCTTATGCTTGTAACAACAGTCATATACGGCCACATATGTGAACTGTAGACGACAATGATTGTAATCAAAAATTTCTCAAGGAATCACATCAAAGGTACCAAAGCTTCTAGTTTCCGCACATCATCACTTTACATCCAGTGAAGCAAAAACCAATCATGATCCCCATCCCTCCTCCACTTTTTATTGCATCAAACAATTTCTTTAACATCTAATAACAGTCCATTCTGTCCCCTCATCCATCCTTATGAATCTTCAGGAAAGGTCCATTTGTCAGAGACAATCGCGTCTGTCCGTCTGAGGGAAAGTTTCTCCCCGTGTTCGCTTGGATACCGAATGGGGGGGGGGGCAGGGGAGGGACACGTGCGACCCTCTGAGTCAACCCCTGGGAAAGGAGAGCGCCAGACACTCCGTCGCCTCCGCCCCCCTCCCCTCTCAGAACCAGGGTGTGCAGTCCAAGGTAAGGTATCTTCCTCATCTTCTGACGCATCGCCTCGGAGAACAGGAAAAAAAAAGGATGCTAATTGTATCGTCCTCAGAAATATGTTCTGTAAATGACCACAGCACATATGTCAGAAATAGAACCCGGATTATATTCACTGAAAAGTTATCAGAATATACATGCCAGTATGTAATAAAATAACTAAACTATATAGCAATGCTCCTTTAGGTGAATCTTACCAGATGCACGATTCAAAATCAAAGTCTTTGAGCCCCTTAGTTTGTTACGCAAACTATATAAAGTTAACTATACAAACTATGTAAAAATAACTAACTACAGAGTAATTTTTAAACAGAATTTTTAAATAAAAGAAATACAACGCATCACGAAAACGTGACTCCAATTGAGCGAGATAAATCTCCATCACATAAATCAGTTTTAAAGATTCGTACTAACATTATTATTGGTTTTTTTTTCTTTTTTTTTTTTTCTATAAAAAAAATAAACTAAAAACTTATTGCAGTTGGATCTAAAAGCAAAGACCTTTCCAGAGAGGTTACCGGACGCAATGAGACCATGCGCAGTCGTTTAGCAAAATGAACCAATGAGGAGAAGGGAGGCGGCGTCGAAGAAATGACCAAGAATGCGAGGAAAGAAGTCGGGAATGCCGTCAGCATCCCACTTGAAGATGCGGAGGAAGCGACGCGAAGATTTCCGCATCGAGCATCTGGGGAAGCCGCTTCCTTTCCTTGCGGATCCCTGGTAATGCTACCGTAGGAAGGTGAAAAGCAACAACTGCCATTTTCCGTTTTCGGTATTTTTGTCATGTTTTGTACTTTAGCTTCACTGTACTAGCTTGCTTATTTCGTTTCCGCTGAAAATAAAGCACGAAAAATAGTATAATTCCAACATTTCCCCCACTACGTGTTTCTTCAAGGTATCTCAAAAACTCATAACGGCTGGTACTGCCCTTCACCTTCCCACGGCAGACTGCCACTTTTAAATTTTTGGGTTATATCATTGATAGGGACTCTATTTAAGTTGCATATGAATATGGATATGCTTAAACACATTTCAAATTTGAAAAAAAAAGTGAGAAGAATCTTGTTCCCCCCCCCCCTTCACTTAAGTTGATGTTACATTCGATGTTATTATTATACCTTTATCTTTAAAAAAAATTCACATTTAAAAATAATGGTTAAATGTATAACTTCCAACTTTTGTAGTCATCAGACACTCCAAAGGAATGAAAGAAATGCTTTTAATCGTCCCCCCCCCCACACACACCACCCCTCTTTATATGCAAATTGTTGACTTTTTTTTCTGAAGAAGTATTTTTCATAAATGTGCCAAAAGTTTCAACTAATCTTCTGTTATTTCTGTTATTAAAAACGAAAAAAAAAGAAAAAGCTCATGCCACAAGAATATCGTTTTGAAATAAATATTTCCTTTCTTCTTTCTTTCTCTCTCAAGCTTTCTCTTTTGAATCACGCCATAGCTTTACGTTTTCATCATCAGCTTCCATGTAGAACAGAAATGTTCGAAATTAATCTCACGAAGTCTAACAGTTAGGTCACTGTAGGATTGACGAGAGGCCATGTAGGCCTTGTCGGAAGGTAGGGGCCCGGGCCTTATGAGAACCTAACTCGGGAGCGGAGTAGTAAGTTTTATGAGTTTTATAGGTGGAGGGGGTTCAGAGGGCAAACTGGCTAGGGGCCCGCTTTCGACGACCCTGGATCACTATATCTCACCAAGATAGGGCACGTTAAATATGTTCATGTAGTCACGAAGTCCTCCAAATTCCAATTCCCAATCAGTACCTCTTGGGAAGCTGGATCAGAGGTTGCTCGCCCTCCTGGTCTGGATCAAAAAACAAAGTTATCTTCACGGCCCCATCCAATCGATTGAATAATATGTAGTGGTAGGTATAGGGATCCTGGAGTGCGATGTAGTGTGGAGCCGCAAGAACCCAGGCTCGATCTCCGGATAACTCGCCTCTTAGCTGCTATTTATTAAAGTAGGACATGTTTTAAGGTGATTTATGTCCGTCTCATCACGAACATTGCATTGAGGAGTATTTTAATTAAATTGGAGTTTTGTTTTAAATGTAATGCTCATTTTAATAAAATTCATTTTTTAATCGGGAGAGGGGAGAGGATTTTCATTTTATTCTTATTGATAACATGTATTTTAATCAAATTTCTTTTTCTGTGTGAGTATGAGAGGGATTTTAATATTGTTCAAATTATAATGCGAATTTTAGTTAGAGGGAATTCAATGCCACTACTAACTAGAAGAAGAATCAAACAAATCAGGCTCTCCTGAGTGAATGCAAGATACCTACGCCGCGACTACATTAATTCACAACAGCTAATGTAATTTTTTTTTTTTTTTTTGCAAAGTAATAGCAAAAATCATATCTCCTCACTGCAAGAGCCAAGCAAGCTCATTTACTTCCTTCCAGAGCGCTCTTTGCCGTGCTGCCTTCCTTCTCCGCGCTGAAAGCCGAAGGGAAGATGCCGGAGATTTCTTCGGCTCTTTTTCCTCTGCCAGCGACGCCGCCTCCCACGTCTTATTGGGGGATGTCTTGAGGAGGAGGAAAAGAAAAAGCGGAGGAAGATGCGCAAAACGAGAATTTCCTAGCGCTTCTCCGATTTCAGAAGAAGAAGCGCAGATAGGGCGGGTCGCTGGACTAGAAATATTTCCGTTTTTCGGCCAGAACGTAATACAGCGCACTACAAAAAATGAACAGTTGTTTTTTCAGTATTATACTGGCAGCCGAGGTTCCAATTTAAACCTAAAATGCACAGTAATAAACTGTAAAACTAGCAGTTTTAGTTTCTTACTGTAAAATTGACAATTTTACAGTTTGTTGCTTTAAAATTTAACTGCATTATACTGTAAAAACAACAGCATAATACTGGCAGCAGCGGTTCCAGTTTAAAGCTGTAAAATGCACGGTGAGAAACTGTAAAATTTGCAATTTTAGTTTCTTACTGTAAAATTTGCAATTTTATTTTATTACTGTAACATTTGCAATTCTAATTTATTACTGTAAAATTAGCAATTTTTACAGTTTAATACTATAAATTAGCTATATTATACTGTAAAAACAACATTCATTTTTTACAGTGTACAATTTTGGCAGTGCAAAAGTTTTAAAATTGGGAAACAATATTTCCTTCTCATTAGCAGGAATAATGTATGTAAAACAATTCCATGCTTTGAGACTTAAAATTTCCTAAGAATGTACAACTTGCCATCAATAGCGATGTTTCATGATTATATATTGAAATTGACAAAAAAAAAGTCCATTTTCCATACGCAGTATTAGCTTACATAAAGCTAATGCAATACATATAACTTCTGTGTTATGACCACTCCCCCTTCTTCAAGGTAAAGACTAATCGCATTTTTGCACTTATTTGCTTCTTTTTTTTCTTCTTCTTCACATTTGACGTAAGCAAGGCCTGATTACCGAATAGGCCAACTAGGCCGCGGCCTAGGGCCCCCACAACTTAGGGCTAAACTTAGGGCCCCTAAATGCTAAAATTGTTGTAGTCAATGCCTAAATTTGTTTTATCCGATGCCTATAATTGTGAAGCCTCAGTGCAGGGGGCCCCAAAAAAAGTATTTGGCCTGGGGCCCCGTGATATCTTAATCGTGCCCTGGACGTAAGGTTGAATAGTAGTTCAAGCTTCAATTAAGAATTTTCTCAAACACAGAAGCACACACATTTTACATTGAATGCAAAATACTTTTTTTTCACATTTAATAACAAAAAAATCATATTTTTAACCTCAGCGTAGTCATGAGCATTATTACACATCAATGAATTTCATGCTGTTATTAGAATACTAATTTGATTTATTGCACGCACACGTTAAAAAAATTTCAGTTATCGGTCCACTGACCTATACAGTCTTCTACCAGTAACCCATAAAAAAAAGTTCAACAACTTTTTAAGTAAGTACGAAGTGCAATCAAATGAATAACGGATGAAACGCGATTTCAAGTTCAAAAATACCCATAATGATGATAGGAATTGCATAATAATACGTTTTGTCATAAAATCTCAATCTATATTTTTATCATCTGTTCTAAAAAGTTGCAACACAAAATATAATTCCAACTCAGTGCACATACAAATATATTAAGAAAATAGACAAGATAATCGTTGTCGAAATTTTATAATGACGTCAACGTTCGACGCAGACAAGTAAAACAAAATCTCAAAAGCTATTTTGTAACACAAGTGCAAATGCACTACGAAAAAGGCATGAATGTCTTGTCATTTGGCAACCACTGTCCTAATTTTTTAATATCTTTACCGTTTGAAGCAAAAGATTTTTTTTAATGTTTTTTATACATGAAAGGATATGGTATGTTTCAAATTTAAATGTCGATAAATTTGACAGATTGACAAGAATTCAATTCGAGTGAAAATTTCCAGTTCGAGTATTTTAGAAAAAGCGAAGATTTCAGAGTTTTCTTCTTCTTTCTTTTTTTTTTAATGAATTGGCAACAGTAATTTCCTTCTATTCAATTCCAAAAGAGCATATGAGAGAAAAAAATTAAAAAAACGAAGGAAAAAGACAGCAATGAAAAGAAAACAGAGTAATAAGTAGAGAGTAAAATAAAAGATGCATGTAAAATAAAAATAGGATATGAAGAAGCCTCAATTGAACTTTAGCTTAAATCATAGATCACACTTTTATTGGCAAAAAGTGATGTGTTTGTTTACTAAGACATTTTTATTTACTGGGTTGCTGCACCACTTCTTATTGCCTCCCCCTCCCCCTCCCCCCCCGAAAAAAAACTGGAGCAAAATCATAAAAGTTATCCCGTTTAATTCTTTTCATTGTAGTTTTCGTATAATTACATGTATCAATAAAAATCGTTTTACTCTGAGCCTGTTACTGTTTTTAAGGACATAATGAAATTCTCAAAATTAAAGTGTGCTTAAGCGTTCATTCACGAGTCCGACTACCATACCTCACTTATATCCAGGACTTTATTACGAAAAAAAAGAAGAGCGGATTTGGCACTATAGTCTTAAGAACTTGTTTCTCTACGCAGCTATTGTATATATTGTCAAATATGAAAAAAATCACAATAAAATTGAAAAGAAGTGCTAGAACTGAGCTCTTGCGTATTGATACGCAAATCAAACACTACTTTGCTTATAGGGGAGAGTTTTGAATGAAAAAAAATTTTATTGGTTCAGACTTATCCAGTAGATGAATGTAGCAGACTAGAACCAAGGAAGAGTTCAAAGCTGTTATATTGACTGAACAAGCCAGAAATATTTTTTCATATTTTATTTTGGACCGACAGACTGATGTAATAGTTAAGGCACTAGCTTCTCAAGCCCAAAAACACAGGATCAAACCGGGTTCAAGTGGATAAATTTTCAAAATGTAGGATATCGACAGCGTTCATGTCGTATGATTATGCGTCATCTAAAGATCCCACAAATAATCGTGGTATGGAGTAGCTCTAGGCAAAATTAAATTCCTAGTGCAGTTTCATATTGAACAGAGAGCAGGTGCCTCCATCTAGTGGGAAAACTGGTCGTTAAAATTCTCGTGCCAATGACCTTCACCGATAGTGGTGCCACATGAATGAATGATTGCCGGTCTCGGAGAATGCAACAGGTCTCAAATGTTTAATATCAATACACAGCCCTGTTTGAAACAAACAAACTTTTTTTTTTCAGCATAAATGTAGCTGTTCCATTCCTCCCACCGTGTCACTCTCCGAAACTCTCCACTACTAATGTAAAACGTCAATCCCACCACAAAAAAAAAGCATTAATTCTATTTAATAAGTTCAAAAACAAACATTTAAAAGCAACAAATATTAATCTACATATGCACCGTTGTAAGATCGATATTTCTAGTCCTTCAGAGAACAATTGCTCCCACTACAGAACATTTGACTTCACCTAGTTTTAATAACAGCAACGGAAAATTCAGCGGAAGAATAGGTAAAGCTCAAAAGCACTGCCTATCGAAATTGGGACGAAAATTAACCACAGCACTACATCCTACCATGCAAATTCAAAGCTTCTTCTCCCGTCCTTCCTCTTCGAAATTCATATAAGAATCAGTCGAGTGGTTCGAGATGTCGTCCAAGAAGGCAACTTCCAGGATGGGAGATCCAGGGATGAATCCGTGGACAAGAGCGGATCCTGAAGAGGGGGTGGGGAAGGGGAGCGGGGGCAAACGACTTCCGTTCCTTGCCGGCCCGGATATTGCTTCCTGCCTACCTTCCTGTCCATTGTTTCTTTGCGGTCCGAGCCGGTCCATCGGATCTAGGACCCATTTCCATCGGCAGAAACTGAGATTAATTTTCATCAGCCGGGTTAAAACCTTGAAAAATCAACCCGCCGAGCAGAAATAAATCACTCCTCGCCAATTTACCAAAAAGCATTGCTGTGCTTAAATCAGGAATGACCGAGGGTTGGCAGTTTACTTATTAGACATATTTTAACAAACTAGAGCACTGCGATTGATACAAATGAGATGATTAATAAATGGAAGAACTAATTTCAACAAATAATGAAATTATCTTCTTTAAGAAGGAAATAATAAATTGACAACATTCTCCAAAACCTAACAAAATCATGTCCGGTATGAATAACTGACAAAATTTTAACTTTACTCGAAAGAAACACTTTTCTCAAATTATTTCTGTTCATGGAAAAAAAAAAATAGCCCATTTATTTTTTCCAAAAGAAATTTTCAAATTACCAGAAAGCCACTCTCCTGGCCTGTAGAAATTTTTTACACTGAAATACTTTAAATTACTTTGAAATTTTATATCAACATTCCACGAATTAAATTTGTAGCATTAAATTACGTATACCTTTTGGCATAAAATAATATTATTTTAATCGATTTAATTATTTAAACAAAATATATCATTTTAAAGTTTGTCCCAAGGTTTTCACATCACTCTTCTAACCTAGGAATGAGCTTAATTATTATTGGTATAAAGAGAACATTTTTAAATAGCCTATATACCACACTTCCTTCATACCATTTCATTACATTCCTAGAGTAGGGGAGAGCGGGGCTAAAAGTTCCGTTTTTTGATCAAGCTCAAAATTCGTTTTGAAAACTTTGTTCCAGAATTAATATTCCGAGGTTAAAACTTAGTATTATATGTCCCTTTGATATACAGACTGTTTTTTGAGTTGTATTTTGTAAGGTTTTTTAATAATTAATTTTATAGCAAGTAAAGCCGAAAAGGAACAACTAACCCCGTCTTGGGGCAAGTTGTTCCGTGGTTGGGGCAAATTGTTCCGATATTAACAAGACGATGAATAACGATGCTGATTTGAATTTAACCACGTTGCGAGATGAATAACTCCTTAAAAACATAATTTGTATTAAAAAAACAATGGTTGATATTAGTATGACTTTATGTACGGCTGTATGACTGTATGTACGTGTGTTATGCATGCGCGTATGTATGTCGCGTAACTCAAAAACTGTATACCGTAGAAGATTCTAATTTGATATGTTGGCTTTGAGGGAGGTCTAGTTGTGTACCTCCCCTTGTGGTTGCATTCGAATGTTCCCGGGGAGGGGGGGCTTACCCTTCTTTGGGGTAAATCAGTGTTAATTTTAATGTAGACAAAAGTGATATGAATTGGCGCAATCACTTGACGATATATCGCCAAGCTTTTGGTCGCCAAGTGTTTGACGCCAACTTGGTGACAGCTCGCCAAGTTGGCGACAAATTTGCCGAAGAAAATGATTTCTTGAATTTCGGTTCAATTTTTGCGCTGTTGGCGATATTTTGCGAAAAATCCACTGAATGCTGTTAAAATCGGCCATATTTAGAAAATTAGTTTACGCTCAAGAAAAAAAATGGCAACCCTTTTTTATTCAACTTTTTTTTTACCATTTATTTTTTTCACGCTAATTAGAACAGACGATTTCTGTAAATCCAATTTGAAATTGATTTTTACTAACTTAAAAACGCCTGTATCTTTTTGCCGGGTGAAGCGGTTAGTAATTTCCAAAGCTGCGCGAGAAAATTTCCTTTAGGACGTATTTTCTTCGATCTTTCTGATGAGACCTTTGCTTTGAGGCTTTTCCTGTTACGACGGGATTTTAAACTTTTTTTGGCGATTGATTTCTTTTTTGCACTAGATGCCGGCAAAATATCGACTTTAATAATGCAATCGGGACTTATAGACACACGTTGCTTGACAAAAGTTTTATTCTCAAGGTAAACCGTGGAAAGCCGGGCAACGCATCTAGTAAATAGTAAATTATAACACATTAATATGGTAAAATACAGTTAATACAGTGCAACAAATGAAAATTACATATAATAACTAACAGCTTCAACAGCTAATAAGCTAAGATAATTGGTTCAGTCTTCAGTTATAACAGGGAGCTATCTAGAACTTCTAATACGATTCTCCGAAATTATGACTTTTATATCAAAGTATGAAACACATTTCGATAGCTTACATGGTTCGCTTTTCGAAAATTTTATATCTAATATATATCTATCGGATAGACTGAATATTTCTGGATTTATGTTTGATGAAATATCATTTTCGGTCTTCACAGTAGCATATAATATTTATTTATATGTGTATTAAGTCACTGCATCACTGGTTTAGATGAATAGGGCAAGACGTTTCTTCGGGATAGTTGCTAATTTTTCTGGGGCAAGTTGTTCCGCGGAACAACTTGCCCCCAAAAAAGGGAACAACTAGCCCCAAAAGCACATGTCTTTAAAACATTAAATTATAGGTTAGATAACGAAACATAAATAGTTTCAGCGTAGGATATAAGGGTGCACAATCTATCTTCATGTAAAAAAACCAAAAAGCTAAACATTAACTATTCAATTTAGGGCGAAAGACCAAAAACACCCAAACCAAAAATATTTACTTTCGTAAATCAGTAATGCACGTGCTCGGCTTTTGATACACCGGACGCCACTGGGCTGGCTAAAATGGCCGCCATTTGTGCGCTATAACATTCTATTTCACGACGTATTTACAAAACACATGTATCTTTTTTCTTAGCTGAGTTATTTCAAAGGGAACAACTTACCCGCGGAACTTTTAGCCCCGCTCTCCCCTACTTCGCAGTTCTGATTTGTCTGGTGGTGCAAAACACTGAGGTGTGTAACATCTTTACTGACATTCCTATGAACATTTCAGTTTTATTTAAAAAAATGTTTTGTTTTAAGTATTGATGTTATATGCAATTTAATTAAGAGACAGGAATTAAAAAAAAAAACTGCAAATATCAAAAGGCACATAAAAATGTCCCTGTCCTACTATTTTCTATACCAAGACAGCAGAGCTTTTAATAACAACGGTTTAAATCGCGAACACATTTCTATTTTAATACATAAGAAAAAGGCCGGCTACCTTTTCAAGTAGTCAGACAAGTCTGACAGCGGATGGGGAGATTCCAGGTTCGAATCCCGGCTTGGGCATGGATGTACTTTTCTCTCATATCCTTGACCTTTCTTTGTGCGACTGTGTTGTGCTGTGAATGGTTGCCAACTCTATAAACGGATCCTTATAGCATGTGTGTACTGTGGAAGTCGGATTCCACATCAAATTACTGTACAGTTGGAAAAGAGAAGCAGTGCACCACAAATTGCCAGCCTGGCTGGCACAAGATAACATCAACAACATAACAAAACGTTCAAAGCATACTTATTATAAATAAATTAGCGAGTGAGTACTTTTGCAAAAAAGAAGCAAAAACGTAAACAACAGTGTGAAAACACATACACATGTACACAAATTGACTACAAAAAATGCCTTTTATTTTATTTTTTTATTCTCTTACTTTTAATACTACTCAAGAATTTCAAAACGAAGTAATTTTTTTTAACATCCCACTGCTAATGCTTTTTAAATGTAAGCAATAAATAAAATCGAAACCTTTTAATATTTTAATTATTGTTAAAATTCAGCGTTTGCCTGGTTAATTTAACCAAGTGTTTGCTTCCTACAGGTTCGTTAAAAAATGTAACAAGGAAATAAGAAAAAAGGCTACATATTTTTAATAAACCTCACAGTTACCAGACGCTGCTATTTGCATGCACTGCAAAAAATAAACTGTTGTGTTTACAGTATAATACTGGCAGCAGAAGTTTCAGTTTAAAACTGTAAAATGCACAGTAGTAAACTGTAAAACTAGCAATTTTAGTTTACTACTGCAAAGCAGCAATTTCACAATTTATTACCACAAAATTAGCTGCATTATACTGCAAAAAAAAAACAGCATAATACTAACAGCAGAGATTCCAGTTTAAAACTGTAAAACGCACCAGTATTTAACTGTAAAATTACAACCTTTGCAGTTTATTACTATAAAATTAGCAATTTAGTTTTTTTACTGTAAAATTAGCTGTATTACACTGTAAAAACAACATCTATTTTTTTTACAGCGTGTCTGCTTGCATGTAAAACACATATTTACATCTCCTTTTTGTCGCTAGTTGCCTGAATCAGGTAAAAATATTTTCTTTTTCAAGAAAATATAAAAACAACTATCTCATCTAAAATCAAAAAAATATATCTATTAAAGATCAACGATTTGTCCTGTGTGGTCATCAGTTGTTGGTGTTTGCGTTGAGCGTGCTACCTATCGCTGGTAATCAGATCAAACTGGAAATGGTTACACACCAACTGGGATTCATTCAATAGTTAGTAGCGGTTTGCGGCGCAATTCAATATTACATTATTAAAGGATTTCCATCGATTGTACGTTCTGTAATATAATCGGAATCGATTTGTGAAAGCTAAACACGCACTCTAAGTGTCCCATGCCGTTTTATGACTGATTACCTAAACGTTTTTCCGTTACGTTTTCTTTACCTGTTAATTTATTTATTTTAATTATTTTACTTTTATCCTGGAAAATATATGTCCTACGGCATTATGAGAGAGAAGTTTCGAAATGCAGCGGAAGTGTTGGCTGGACTGAAGAGTCATTATAATTTAGAGCTTTCGAAATGGCTTTCTAACATCTTTTTTAAAAAAATGCAAGAGCTTTATTTATTTATTTATTTATTTTGAATGGGATCAGAAATGCCATTTAGAATGTATTATAATAGAATTAAGTTAGAGGTAAAAAAAGTTCTATTCAAGATATTCACTTTTACCCCACTTTGGACATGATACCTTCCTTTTTAATGTTCACAACCCTCTTTTGTATAACACCGGTCACAAGTTTCTCAAACTTATTTTGAAAAAAAAAAGTGAGAAATAGTAACAAAAAAAAAAAAAAACATGCTTCATACAAACTAAAATTGACATATTTTATAGATTTAAAGAAACTACAAACTTAAACTGTAAACTCAGAAATTTTTTTTACACAAAGATAAAAAATATTTAAAAAAATAAGATATCAAGCGGAAAAGTCTAAAAAATTACCAATTTTGGTTTATTAATAACTCAAATAAAATGTTCCAATATCTTATTTGTTAATTAGACTTAAAGACATAGCTCTATTGTTCATTTATATCCACAAATTCATAAAAAATATAAGTTGTTCTTCGGTTCCTGTACGTTTCCACAGCAAATGGAAAACAGCATTGATGTCAAAAATAGTGATCGAAAATTCATCGTTTTCTTTACATACATACTCTGTTTCTGTATTATTAGACCAACGAAATTCCTACTGTACAATGATTTCGCCACCCTTTTCAGCTATCATAATTACAACTTTTTAAAATTCACAACTACAGCAGATTTTCAAAATGAAGGGGTAATTGGGAATTTTTAATAAAGGTCTAAATCTAAGAAAAACTGGAAAAACAAATACCTAAGCAAGTCGACCTCCACAAAAAAAGTAGGTTAATGCATTTATTACCATAAAAGTTAAACCCACATTTTTTTTAATTAAATCCAATGCATTGTTAAACCGATGTACTAGAAAACAAACTATGTTTTTTCAGTACTTAAATGTATGCACCAGGAGTTGGATGATTGTTTCCAAGGTTTAATAGAATATCGAAAATGAGTTAAAAACTAAACTATTAGTTGTTTTTTCATAATATTACTGTACATATCAAAGTTACAGGCGTCGTTCACAATTCCCTCAATTCACAATCGTCCCAGTCAACCCTAATTTGAATTGGAGGCGTCAAAATTCAAATTATTTTTTTTTTCTCTCTTCATTTAATATGCTCTACAACACTTATTTCTTGAATAAATACTAGTCAACACGATCTACGACTGACATCCATATGTCATGACAGTTTTAATATACTTTGTAGACATTAAAAAGGGAATATAATATAAAGTAGCAATGTTTCGAAATTCGGACAAGCTGAAGTCAAGAGGAAAAAGACTCAAACATTTCTTGGAACATTGTTTTAGTTTTCTTAAAGAATAAATTTTTAACCCCATCAGTAGCCCACTTCCCCATAGCTGCACAAATTCCAAAGAACTGTCATCTCAAAATAAAAATATGCTACAATTTACAAAACTAATTTCGATATTTTGCTTAAAACATAAAAAGATCCACTTACCCAATACTGGAAATGTGAACAATATAAGTACGCCTATAGTACGAGTAACTTCACAATCCAACAGAAATTCCAAAGGTAAGGCTTTCAGGTAATCCCAAAAAAATGTAGGATAATTTATTTCAGAGATACGTAACATAAGCAATCGTTTGATATTTGGAATAATTACGTGCTATATATCGATCATCTGAGACCTTGAACGTCCTTCAAGATCATAAATTACATTCCTTTCGAACGATGAATTCAATGAACTCTCAAGGGAAGAGTAAGAAAATGGCGCTTAAAAAAGAAGAGAAGTGCAGGTAGACGAAATAGCAGACGATTGAAACACACAACAAAAGAAGAACTGAGCCGAGCATTTTTCTTCCAACTTCTTCATGAGTAAATTTCCAAAGACTCATATCTGATCGCGTATATATAATTCCAAATATTCTTTTGACCCAACCTTTAAAAAGAACTTTGACTTATTAAAATGATATAAAACTTCCTGGATATTTTTTTTATCCAACAGGATCAATGAATAAATTATGAAAATAAATTTTGATTTAATGCCATTAATGTCTCATGTCTGAAATTTAATGACGTCTGGGTACCTTCTGAGACTAGATCTCCAGACGACTTGAAAAGTTATGATGTTACGCGATTACTCATTCCTCGTTGAGAGCTGCGTTGTCTGTTTTTGATCTTGGAATTCCAAATAACAATACGTGGAAAAAAAAGGTTCAAAACAAATATACAAATAAAACAGTTAAGAGCTTAATTCCATAACCATAGAAAAGTTACCAACTTATGGAAGCGTGAAAAAAAGTTGACGTTGTGCATAAGTTCTATATCGAACTCCTAAGAAAGACTTTTTGCTTTTTTTCTGGTTGTAGCAATCGACATTATTATTTATTTTTACTTATCATTATATCTTCATAACCCATACTAGGATAAATAAGCGCAACAAACATAAAAAAGAAGAATCAACTCGTAGCTTAAAAAAAAATAGAAGTTTCTAAAACCATTAAGATACTTCCTTCTTCTTAGAAGGTAGTATACGAAAATTCTTAAGCTTCTCAATTGATTCGAGCTGTATACGCATTTTACTTGAAAAATAGTTTTTACACCTTAAAAAGCTGAGAAAAAACAAAAAAGCAATTTTCTCTAACGACTTTTTTTTTCAATTAACTTCATACATTACTAAAAGTAGAAGTCAAAACATGTTTTTTTTTTATTTGTTTACTTTATTTATGTATTTATGTATTTTTTATTTATTTATTTGATTTGATTTGATATTATTTTTCTTTCTTTTTTTTTTCTTTGGCTAAATTAAGGGACTGATAGATTAAAATATTCTTACTCAAATATTAACTGTAGCATACAAGCATCTTAACTGCCCAATAAGAATAATGCTCTTGATTGCTAGAAACAATATTCCATTTTTTCTTGCAAAATAACCATTTTTACTTCCCTTAAGAAGTTAAAATTCCTTTTCGGGCACTCATTTTTAAGGAATAATTTTGTGACAGGGAAAGAGAGAGGATTACTGGTTATTCTACCTTTTTCACATTGAAGAATAAATTCCTTGTGACTCTGAAACATGAATATACACTTTCCATTGAAAATACTTTCCTTGCAAAATAGTCACTCAATCGTGCTATTTTCATTTTTCTAAAAACTACATGACACCTCTTAACACCAATTTTCAGAAAAGTTTGAGATTAAAACTATTCGATCTATATTTTTCTAACACGATTATTTACTTGCTTAATTTTGATCTTCCACTCATATTTATGTCCTCTAAAAATAACCATGTTAGCACGGGCACCGTTCAAATATAGACTTTGAAGAGTTCAGAGAAAAAAAATGACAAACGCAGATTTAAGTTATAAACAAGACTAGCACAAAAATAGAAACACACTTTAAAAAAAAAAACCTCGAGCGAATAGCAAGTCATTAATTACATACGTCTTCTGTCAAAACGCAGGTTTCAAATAACTTAAAAAAAAATGCTGTCTGACAATGCAGACTTAAACTGCTTATGAATTTGTCTTCATTATTCAAGGTTTCAGGCTTGAAATTATGGTGAAAAATGTATGACTTTGTTCGCTTTAATTCTTTATATTTTTTAAAATATTTTTTAAGATAGATTTTTAATTGTAAGGAACATTCCTCCCAGCCACCACATCCGGTTAAACCCTCATCAGGGTAGGTACGGTGGTGACTGGTGGGGTTAAAATAAATAAATAAATAAATAAAAATAAATAATTGTAAGGAAAAGCATTGAATAATCCTAAAATTATTTACCGCCTTTGTTCTAATAATAAAATGCATAACGCTTGATATTTATGTGGGGGAAAAATGAAATAGTTCTGATAACTTACTTTTATCAAAATGAACAAACTGGATTTCTTTTTCTTTTTGAAAATTATAGTACATAAAGAAAGAGCAATGTTTTTTTCGCAAAATTTACATTGAAACATTATTATTGTTTTTATTTATTTACTATATATTTTTGTAATTATTATTGTTTTTCTTTCTTATTTATTTATTTATTTAGCAGTAATTTTATGTCTTTGAAAAAAGTTTAAACTTTCAATTTTTTCTATGGGAGGGGGACGGCAAAGTAATAAATAAAATATTCTTTCAATAAATTATTTTCTATTTAATTATGAAAAATACTCATTATCAAATGAATGAGTTAATAAAAGAAAGACTAAATGAAAGATAATGAAACAATGAACGAATAAATAAATTGATTAATTATTTAATATACGAGAAAATTGAATGAATAATAGCAAAAGTGAATAAATGAATTTGTTAGCAAATTATTAAATGAAGGATGGCAAATAAATTAATTAATAATCGAATACGGAGCTGATTTAATAAATGACTGACTAAGTAATCTAAATGAACTACTTAACTTTGCCGCACATGCACTTAATTAACTGTACAAAACATTTAAAATAAAATAAATTTAATATTAAATATGTATATAATGCACTGAATTTTACTAGGTCTCGATAAAGAGTTAAAATTTTAATAACAAGAGCGCTATCATTTTATAACAACGAAAATAATATTTTTAACTCAAAACAAAGTATTGCAACTTGAGTATCAATTTTTGATAATTGCTTGTATTATCATACGCTTGGATCTTTAGGATTACTTTTCCTAGACTGGAGTAGACTGCATGTGGTAATACATAGTTAAAATATTACAAGATAGGTGATGCTAAAAACATTAAATATTCATCCTATTAAACTTTGTCCCACATTTCCCTAATTAAGTTGCTCAAAAATAACATTTGTTTGCATTTTTTGATAATTTATCGCGCGACCTTCCTCGAATTTATGCATGCTTCAGGTCTCTTCTAATTTTCTCAAAATAGCAAGGAAATGCAAAGTAGCATACAACAAGGAAAGAACAAATGAACAAAAACTGAAAGCACCGAAAAGTGCGCCTCCTTAACCTATCAAGTTTTCAAATGAAACCGATCGTGGCAGCCAGGCGCGGAGTTCGAAAATGAACAGTTACTGAAAAGGCTTTTTTTTTTCTTCCCGTAAACGGAGAACTTCCATATAAGTTACACAGAGAAAACTTCACCTCAGCTTCATATTAATCTTCTTTACGACATTTTGAATGATCTCAGTGAGTTGAACTTGAACGTCTTAAATAAAAAATGCTCCTATGCATTTGCTCTAGAAAAAAATATCGTAAGAACGTACACAGGAGGTGATACACCATTAAAATCTTACAACGCATTATTTTCGCGTATTGTTAGTACTTAAAGTTTTTCCATAATATACTTACTCATGTTAAATCTACCCGAATACTACACAAATTTCAACCACAGTTTTTCTTCGTGTATAAGTTGAGATTAAATATATTGGCAAAATATTCAACTATATGTAACACATAGAATGGTTAAGTTTTCATATGTATTTTATGTATTTTCATACGAACAAAATTCCATGAAATTAATCTTAACCGTAATGCTGTTAACTTCAATTTAATATTTTTTTTTTTCAATTAAAATTTTCCAATAAATATATCATTGAAAATCACTTAAATATGGTTGAATTTATTAGCAAAATTTTTTTGAAAAAGAATACAAAAAATAGCTTAAGGGGTAAAAAATTTTTTGTAAAAACTAGAGTCAGTTTTCTTTTTTAGCAACGTCGATCGCAATCTTGGATGACGGGCACACCATTCAAAATGAAGTGACTCATTAACTAATTCAAAAAAAGTACCCAAAACTTAACTGCCACTGATTGATGATTGAGGATAGGTACATGAATGTGTGAATGCGTCATATCTGATTTTGAATTAAAAATGTACTATTTATGAGGAGTTTTATGTCATTGTGGCCGACTACTAGTGCACTTACCCTATAATAAGAAGTAAAATACATACAGGGAAAAGTAGTTAGTTATAGTATAATATATTTGAATAGAGATATTCTTTTTCTTAATTCTAATTATTAAGAAAAAGAATAATATCTCTCTCAAAAAATGTAAACTGCATCGGTGATCCATTTTTCGAAGTTAAAATTCAATACATTTTAACCCAAAGTAATAATGATCATTTGCATAGTAATCGAAATTTACAACAATTTAGGTGATGAATAAAACAAAAAAGAGGGAGAGACATCTACAAAATTTCTGATTTATTATTAATAATTAACTTCACTATTTATGCACCTCAGAGCCAGACTAAGGCAAGTCCATTTTCGTTGCTTATCAGGATAGTGCGAAATCAGTTTTTTTTATGCACACAGAAAATGACAGTGGCGCTCTGAAAACGCTTCTAAATAAATGTGAAGGAATTTCTTTTATAGAATAGCGTTCTTATGACAAGTGTCGTTGCGGAGAAAGATTCTCCATACAATGAAGTAATAAAGTAAAAATCGCCAGTTCTGGACTTACGTTAGTCTAGCTCTGAGATACAGATTTTACGCTAATTATTCATTCAATAATTTATTCTTTACCGTTTGTTGTCTTGACAATTGTAAAAAAAATAAAAGAAAGGGCATAGTTCCAGAATGAACTTGACCCTTCCCTTGAAAAATTTTTCTGTGTTCCACTGTCCTCACCCCCCCCCCCTGATCTGTTCAAATGCTGTCTCCTTACTGAAAGTTTACATACTTCTTCAGCCCCCAGTGGCCACTTTAAATTACTAGCGATTTTTCCATTAGAAGCAACAATATTCAAGACTTTTTTTTTTTTTTTAGCTAAGAATAATGAGGAAATCCTAAGACACTAAGCTAAAAGGTGGGTGTGTAGAAAAGTCCTGACAAAAGAGGCCTGTTCTTATAATGTGTACGTATTTGAACATTTTTTTCCTTGAAAGAAGGCAATATTTTCTTAACCATGAATTCTTCTAAAAAATGATATATTTTCAGATAAATATTAAAAACGAAAAAGATACTTAAAAATATTCATTACGTGAAAATATTGAAGATTTTGTTAATTTTTTTTACTGTAATCATTCATTTAACAGTAAATAGCATTCCAATACCATCCTTACCGATTCATATGTAAAATAACCGCCTGGATTCAAGTATGACCATCTTTTCTCCATCTCATCCCCGTCTCTCAATTACTGAAAAAGGCTCCCGTGCTCTTTTTTTATAAATTTATTAATTTCTTTTATTTTTTTTTATTTTTTTTTTTTTTTAATTTTGTCCAGTGCTCAGCAGTTTCATAGCCATTATTGTTATTTGGAGAGAAAAGGAGTTTTATAATTAGCATTAAGATTCTTCTGGGAGCCAGAGAAGTAAAAAGCTCAAATGCATGGACATTTGTAGCAAGTTAAGAGCCTGTTAGGTGTATCCCTCCCCCCCCTAAAATATTTTCAAAACCAATCAAAAACTATCTTCCTTTTTCCTACGGCTCGGCTTCACAATTTTCCACTTATTTTTCGGCGTAAAACCAGAGTATCACTCATTCATATGAGCTCCCTGTTCAAAAAAATGTTCAAGTTGCAAAATTAAAAAAAATATATACATATATATATATGTATATACAGTGAACTCTCACTTATACGCCGCCTCTTTTACGCGTCCTTATTCACTTATACGACAATTTTAAATGGTCCCAGCACATTCCATAGCAAAATAATGATAGTATCATTCGTTTATGCGTCGCTCTATAAATATTTCACTTATGCGCCGAATTTTCCCTAAAAATTAAAAAAATATATTTATTTTCTTTAAAAAATAAGCATTTTTCTTCACTTTCCTCTTTAATCTTTTGCCTTTATTGCTCACGGAAGGCATGTTTTCCGCATGTACTAGAGTTCGGCATGTACTAGAGTAAATTACCTATTATGGATCGTTTGAAATAAGGGAACAGTTTGTAAATTAGGTGTGCTACAATTTTTGTTTTCTCTGTATCATTGTCGTTACGTTCCAGTAATTCCCAAACCGTAGTAATATATCCCTTGTCTATAGAAACATTCTTATTCATTCTCTCATTAGAACCTATTTTGCGTTTTAGTCCTGTAAATAGGCTTGTTCACTTATACGTCTCTCTCACTTATGCGCTTTTTTCTGTTGCTCCCATGGGCCGGCGCATAAGTGAGAGTTCACTGTATTTAGAAACACCTCAAGTTGCATGCGAGACGCACCACCGATCTTCAGTTAAGAAACTGCCCATATGACCAATCTTTATTAAAATTACCTTAATAGATATAATTAAGATTTTGAATACTACTAAATATGCTTGTATTATAGGATTAATGTATATATACTTCTGCGGATGCACCTCCCCTAATGTTGATACCTATATCAAAAAGTGATAAACAATGGAGCGGTGCATAATTAGATCATTATTAAAAGTTTTCATTATTAAAAGAAATTGACAAATGTTTTATTTAAGTAAATACTAAGTGACAAGTTTTAAAATCGAATTAAAATATTTTGTTTTTCATTTCAATTCCATCTTACTTACGTTAAATAGTTTGATTTTTTTTCAGTGAGTTACGCTTTTTCCTATACATAAAAAGAAAAGTTTAAACCACTGTTTTTTTTAATTATGCTTAAACACTACAAAAAATTATTTTTACTTTAAATTTATACTTCTAATTATGCTGGAAAATGACCTACGAAACTTTACTTCAGAAGAAAGTCTTTTTTTTTTCTTTTTCAAAAGAAAAGTAGAAAACGATGGATGTAAATTAATTTTTATAAATTATTTTTCTGTAAACTTTTTTAGCCACAAAATCTTCAAAACTACCTTTAAAAATTTTCAATACGCTACAGTAAATTTTATGCTTAATAACGGGAGCTGAACTGAACTACAAACTGAAACATTCGAAAATTTTTGACAGCGAATTATAAATGAAAAGTTCGGTATTTCAAATGTACAAAAGATTTTTTAAATTTTTGAAAATAACTAATAAAGTTTCCAACTATGAATATTAAGGTGAGCATGACATTAAAAAAATCTTTTTATTTTTAGGTGTAGATTGTTTAAAATTTGCTCTGCGTCAAACCATTGCCTTTTTCTTAATCATCGTAGTATAAAAAGCATTTAGAGCAGCGTTTCTTAAATTGTGTTCCCCGGAACCCTAGGGTTCTACAGCGATCACACAGAGATTCTAAGACATTTTCACACTTCATGCACAATTCATATTTGTCATTTAAAATTTTTTTTTAAATGAAGACTGAGCGAATATTTTAACCAGCTATTTTTCAATGAGCAGCAGAGAAAATATTGAAACAAATTGTGAATTAAAACCCATTTATTCTCACTATAAGATCTTCGACTATGCAAGAAGAAACAACTTTATTGATACCACAAATGATTCACCCTCGCCACACAGAAATTCTGATGCAATTTTAAAAGATGATTATGTACATTTCAAAAGATAAGTACAATTGTCGATATCGACTCTTTTGCCATTTAAAAAAAAATTGTGAAAAATGGTGTTTTCAACATTTTAACCAACAAAAATTAATTCTGAAACAGACTTAATCAGAATGACACGAACTTTCAAGTTGCATCCATAAGCCATAAAATAAGTCACTAATCTTGCTAAAATTGGGACTTTAAATTTTTTCTCGAAAAAAGTTGCTTAAAGCTTTTTAAGAAATTTTGTATCATTTTAAAGACAATAAGTACTATTTTAACCTTTTTTAAATTATTATTCTCATCAAACTATACTGTCGGAAAAAATCAAGAGGTTCCGTAAAGAAAAGTGGACATTATAAAGGGTTCCACGTAGCACATAAATTAAGAAACGCTGATGTAGAGTAATAGCGTTCAAGCTACAGGTACGTACAAAGTATGTTTAAGCTAAATAAAATCATTCAAATGACAATTAATGATTGTGATTAGCTCATTAAGCCGACTACAGAATCCTTATTCCCGATAGATAAGAAAAAATTGAAGACCTCAGAAACAGAGCAGTCGTTGCCAGTTTCGACAAACCACATTTTCTCAACTTATAGCTAACAAAACTTATGGAAGACTTACCGACGCTGATGTCCGACGAAAAAAACTTTCGAAATGTGAAAATGAAGTGCAGAAATCGCTCTACGAATCGAACGGCATCTGAACTGCCTCGGATAGGGTGTCACATGCTCGCCACAGGTGGACACTAGGTAGCGCTGCGCTCCGTCGTAGAAAAAGGAGGCAGTAAAGTTCGACTTTTCTCTCGTCGGGACCCAGACATGTATTTCGTCAAGGGGGATCGAATTTCGAACCGTAGCCCATCCACCTGTTTTCGGACTCGCTCGCAGACGATTAAAAACAAGAGGGCGGAAGTCTAGAAATTTCCTGGCACGTATTTATTTGCCCCGTTGATGGAATTTCGATCTCAGTTTTTCGCAACAGATGATCTAAATTGGAAGGTCGAATTGCCCAGAAGAATGAGTAACCTAATCAAACAGCTGCGATTTTGATGTGAACTTAATTTATTTACTTGAAAATTTATTGCAAAATAATGTTCATCGGTGGAAGTGATGCAGTATTACTAGAATGAAAAGCAGCTCATTCATAGTCAGGCCAGTCATTTAAAACTTTTCCTGGGGGAGGGTGGCAAAAGGAGTGGACCCAAAGTAAATTGTCCCAAAACATTATCAAAATCCACCCCCTTAAATGACAGACTTGTTCAGTGTTGGGGAGAAGAGAGCTTGCCACCTTGTCTAGTTGTCAGAGAAGTCTGAATTTAGATGGGGAGGTTCCGGGTTCGAATCCCGGCTCTGGCATGGCTGTACTTTCTCTCTCCTGTTTATTTTATTTTTTTTTTTCATTTCTTTGTGAATGTGTTCTGCTGAGAATGATTGCCTACCCTATAAATGGGTCCTTGTGGCATGTGTGCACTGTGGAAGACAGACTTCACACAAAATTAAGGTACATTTGAAAAAGTGAAGCATCGCACCCCACACTGCCAGCCAAGCTGGCAGAAGACAACAGAAGAGAGGGGGGCACAGTGAGGCAGACTTCATTTCTGGTATTGTAATTTCTTCAATTTTATTTCTGAAGAAATTTTAATTGCGGAACATGAATGTAAAACTCTTTAGCAATCACTATAATTTTTTCTCATAGCTTTTCCTCATTACATTCCTTTTTAAAAGGACGTTAAGAAAGGCTCATAAAAAGCAGCTATATTACGACAAAATATCACTACTTTGAAATACACGTACATCGACATCGGCATTCTAGCATCTGATCATTATTCTCTTGATTATCTGAGACTGAAAATTATGTCAAACATACCTTTTTAGCACTTAAAGCTGATTTCTAAAAGCGAAACATACCCCTGTCATCAGATGAAATAGACACATAAAAAGTAAATAAATGAATAAATAAAGTTTTGTCGCACCTTTTAAAGAATGTAACTGTTTCCGTTCTTCCGTAGAAAAATTCCTCAATCGTTTAAAAATATATATATATAAGTACAAAGGACATCAAAACCCATTTTATCAAAGAAAGAAAAAAAAACTCGTCCGTTAATAAAATGTCTCGAACTTCATTTTTAATCCGTTGCCAGTTGTTAAATATAAATAAAGAATAAAATGCCTTCGTGAACGAAAAATTTTTGTTACAAAAAAATCGTCTGCCAAAAAAAATAAATAATAATAAAATAAAACAAATAAATGAATAAACAAAAAATCGTCTGCACAGTCAAGTCTTTTTTTTTTTTGAGCCTGCATTTCCGCCATGTTTGCGGAGTCGGGGTGGGAATCAGAGTGCTCATAGAAGATTATTCAGAAAAGTACTTTACATACATTATTAATCAAAAACATTTTCTTACAAAGTTAGTTTGAAGGAAATCCGCCTTTAAGTTCAGGATCAACATTCAACTTAAATTTCCCCGTAGGCTCTAATGTTAAGTTTTTTTCTGAACGGTTCAACATTGAGCAAAAAATGGTTCAAATCAAACAGCGAAATATGGGAGTGAGCCTCTCCGAGATCTTTCGAACAAAAAAAAAAAGTTTATTCAATTCGGACGGTTCACTTAAAAGTTATTAGGTGGGGAAAGGTTGCTTGAATGGTTCAATGTTGAACGAAGAAACGTTCAAATGGAAAATTTAAATACGGTAATACAGTATCCTTGCTGAGACCCTTCGAACAAAAAAAAAGTTTGTTTAAATTGGACTGTTCACTCAAAACTTATTAGGGGTGACAGCTTGTTTAAACGTTTCAATGTTGAACGAAAAATTGTTCAAATTGGAAATGTAAATATGTAATGAAGTATCCTTGATAAGATCTTTCGAACAAAAAAAAGTTTATTTAAATCGGACTGGTTCACTCAAAAGTTAGTATCGCGGGACAGGTTGTTTGAACGGTTCAAATTTGAACCAAAAATTGTTCAAATCGAAAAATCAAATACGGGAATGAGCTGTACTCGGCAAGATCTTTCCAACAAAAAAAAGTTTGTTCAAATCGGAATGTTCATTCAAAAGTTATTAGGGGGGGGGGGGGCAGACAGACCGACCGACACACAAATTCCCCATCTCAATACCCTTCTTTCCAATTTTTAATTTTCCGATATTTATTTTGCGTTTTTGTTTCTTTTTGACTTTTTTTTTGGACTTGGTAATATTTTTTGTTCTTGGCGATATTTTCTGGACTTGGCGATATTTTTTAAATGCATTAAGCCGCTTTTAATACTGTTTCGTCTTTCTTTTATTTTTGATGGGAAAGTAGATTAAAAAGGGGAGCGGGAGTTCAGTAAAGTTGTTAGATAGCTAGTTTTATTTATTTCCATTATCATCATTATTATTATTATGACTTTTCGCGCAATTAACAACTTTGTTTTTTTGGAAAAAAATTAATCACATTGCAACTTTTTAACTCCTTGCCCTAAAATTTATTTTTATCGGTAAAATATTTTCTTTCTTATATATATATATATATATATTTTTTTTTTTTTTTTTTTTTGAAAGATTCAATGCCCACACTATGCCTTTCCACTTTATTTTACATTTCAGCTGTTCCTATAGGGAACATACATGCACACTTATATTCTCTAGTTTATTTATATGGCATGCTCGAAATTAATAATTTAGTAAAATTCAGAGTTTCATTCAGTAAATTGAGAATTTTCCCTGCTCTCAAATATTTAAATTCGAGATACCCCTAGTTGAATACATCTTTTCTTACCTATCTCTTAACTATAAACTAAAATTGTCAAATTCCTTTGACACGAACTATTTCAGTGGCAAAAGAAGCAATTCAAAATTAACAACAGCCGAGTTTGGTATACAATCGGTTTAAGTTCTTGACCCCCCCCCCCCCCTACATCGCAGACGATCTGAATCGCTTTTCCGCAGAGGCAAGTCCGGTGTCACAATCCCTCTCGGCCGGAGTTCGCGCGAAATGGCTCGTAGAGGAGCAAGAGGGGGGAGGGGGTCGGGAAGGAAAGAATTTGCTGAAATTGGCGAATAACTTCCGCAGCATCCGACGTCTCTCTGAAAGGAGAGATCTACGTGGGAGAAAAGGGAAAAATTAATATGCTCTTAAAAGTTAGAAATTCACTGCACTTAAATCCGGGGTAGAGTGTTCGTGACGTGTAATGTGATGTTTCTTCGTTCTCCAGATTAAGACTAAGTCATGAGTGAAAAGTTTCTAGATAAAGCTTTCAGACAAGGTTCTTTCCAATTACATTATAAACTAGCTGACCCGTGCGAAGCATTCGCACTTGACAGAAAGAATGCAAAAAACACGTTTTTTAAAGTAATTTTTTGAATAACAGCAAAATTGTGAGTTACTTGATTATTTTTCGCTGTGATAACGGTGAAAAGATCATTAAAATGCTCTTTAACTTTTGAAGCTCGATGAAGTATGACTAAAATTATGGTGTACTCAAAGAAAAATAAATAAATAAAAAATAAAAACCTTTGAGAAATAATGTATACGATGATGCAAAGTTGGATCAAAATTCTACTAAAGAAAAAACATATTTAAATATTTTTCGGCCCATATTCGACTTCATACACCTCTCATCGTAAGCACGACGCTCTACCAACCGCGCCAGTGCGTCTTAATTTTTTATCTCTATTTATTAAAGTAATCCGTCATAAAAAAAAGCGTTTTTTTTTGACTTAAAAAAAAGCAATTTTTAGACTAGGTCTGTACTTTGTCAGTAACCGAAACAATAAACTTTATGAGGATTTTGATGAAAAAACGAGGAACATCCGGCGTGGTAACAGAAAATAGGGTAGAGAAATAATATGCTGTTTTGTATATTTCAAAGAATCCACAGTTTACGTCAGATAAGGACCAAATTTGGCGGGAGGTAATTGGCCACTCGGGAAGGGTAGTAAGGGGGGTTTTCAAACGTCAAAAAAAAGTACTCGAATTTCAATTTAAGATCCCAAAAATGTTATGAAATGGCTCTTTCTACCCGAAGTAATTATCGGGTCTTCTCGATTTTTGGTCCCATAGGAAAGATCGCTAGAAATTCTTTTTAAGAAGATTTCTTTTCTGGGGATTTGAAAATTACTATTCAATATTTTCACCCAGAAAAAAGATCATCCAGAAAAGAAGATGCAGCACGGTGTCTCGCTGAGCCTACCCCCAGGACGTCCGCCGGCCACAGCTCCTTCACCACCATGTCCTGTATGGTGACAAAGGAGCCCACACGGCTATCGTAATTCGTCATTGGAGAAAAACATAATTTGAATTCAAAGTGTCATAATTCAAATTATTACTTTCTCATTTTAGATTCTGACGCATTTTTCTCGAAGGAAGTGTTATAATCCGAAAGTGAGGGCCAGTAGCAGCAGTATTTAAATTCTAAAAGTTGCACAATAACCGAATTTATCTTCTAAAATGGTGATATCCTACATTTCTGAATTTACATGACTCGTAAAAAGTTTTTATTCTCATTTAGAGTACTAGCAAATATATTGTTAATTTTGCTCCGAAATTTTTAGATTTCGCAATGAAGAATAACAAGAAATTCTAAAAATGTATATTTTTTCAAGGAGTAAAGTCATTGAGAAATTTCAAATCTTTGATGTGGAAGATAATGAAATTTGAATTATAGAATGCAGCAAAAGATAATTTTAATTCCGTAAAGCCGGCGATGATTTGAAAAATTAAAAATTATATTAGAGAAATTCAATATAATACAGGGACTTAACTTTTCACAACTGAACTTTTACGCTACTTTTAGAAAACTTGACTTACCATTATAAGGTTATTATCACTTAATTGTTTCATTCTTGTGGCTTGCAATAACACGTTTTTTCACTTCGATATGATACAGCATATTCTATCCTGCCCTAAGTAAAGTAAAACATTTTTTTATGTTACGTTAATGAAAATCATCATTTACAATAAAAAAATTAGTAAAAATTTTTAAAAAATATTTTTAAACATATTATGCTAACTTTATGTTCATCACCAATACTTAAATAGTTATGTTACAAATCGCTAAATCGCTTCATGTTCCATAAATCATATAATATTAAAAGATTCACCGTTAATTAAAAGACTTTTGCTGAAATTCCATTATGTTCTGTTAATTATTCGAAAAATCACATGCCTCTCTGCCTCATTTAGCGCGTTAAGCGTACAAACATGGCGTAATTTGCACGGGGGCTCAGTTCCTTCACTCCTTTTCAGGTTTATTTGAGTTTTTGAACATCGGACGGAATTCAGATAACTTAAGCATTAAAATAAGTCCTAATGATTATTGAGCTCCCACACTTCTTTTATTAAAAATTAAACCATGATTAAGAATACACAGACTTCGTAGTAGCTTGGGGGAAAACACAATAACATTGCAAAAATATCATGACAAAAAATCACACACACACAAGACACTTAATATTATATAAGTGTGTTATGCGCATAAATACCGATTTATGCAGTATCGGACTCCATACTATCTTCTAATACCAAATGAAAGATTCAATATCACATTTTGTAATCATATTAGTCATAGGTGCGGTTTTTTTTTTAACTTGAAGGATTGACATAAAAAAGACCAATGCAAACTGTAGGATTCCCAACTGATTTCTTTTTCAGTTTCAAGTCCGTAAAAGTCCATTTCATAAAAATCTGGTTTTCACCTTCAGAATTTCCATTTCATTTTAACTTTTCCCAGTAACTTCTTCTACCCTCTCTATTTCCCCTTCTTCACATAATGAGTCAATAACAACGATTTCGATTGTACCAATTCATCAAGCGTTGAATTAACCCTTACTACTTAACTAACTAAATGAAGTTAACCAAAACAAACAAAAAATCAACATCTTCAATATCTTTAAGAGTAGAAACTATAGTTTTGTCAGTATTATAACATAATAAGTATTCTAATGTCATGTTGACCAACCCTTTTATAAAAAAACCGCATTTGTTACTTTATTTTACTCTTGTAACAATTCTTTTCAAGTTTTGATGTGTCATTAAGTTGTCATAATAAACTCATTGCATTTCAGACGTGTCGTTCATGTAGAAATGGTGTATCTCTATATTTTTAAATAACATATTTGTTTTACTAAATTGTACAACATTTAGTCACAGCTTTTTGAATAAAAGCGAAGCAAATAGTAGTTGAACATTTTTTTTTTTCTTTGAGAAAAATTTGCAAGAGCTTAATACGATGAGACATAGTAAAGACGAGACAAGAAAACACGCCACCTTTAAAACGAACCCCTTTCAAAATTCAACATGTTTTGAATTAAATATTACAATGATTTCTGCTCTAACTGAACAAATCACTAACATTACACTTCAGAACAGATAACATTGTCATTCAAACAATTGTCTTTCCACTCTTTATTTCACATTTTTTTGTTTCACCTTTTTCCCTCCTAAATTATTGTCTAGCTTTATAAAATAATGTTCTTAGCTAGAATACGGGACTTTAGACGTTGCATATCAAAGTTCCCCAGAACGTGAGACAGTGTTTTAAAATACACTGCAAAAAATAAATTCTTTTTTTTTTTTTTTTTGGCGTGTGCCAGCCAGTGGCAATTTGGGGTGCGCTGCTTCACTTTTCCAACTGCACTGTAATTTGGTGTGAAGTCCGACTTCCACAGTACACGCATGCCATAGGTACCCGTTTATAGGGTATAGGCAACCTATACCACAACGCACACCCGTGCCCAAGCCGGAACTCGAACCCGGGACCACACCATCCGTGGCAGACTGCTCTGACCACTAGACAAGGTGGTCGGCAAATAAATTGTTGTTTTTACAGTGTAATACTGAAAGCAGAGGTTTCAGTTTAAAATTAAAAGCGAAGTAATAAACTAAAATTAGCTGTTTTACAGTTGATTACTTTAAAAACTAGCAATTTTACAGTTTATTACCATAAAATTAGCTGTATTACACAGTAAAACAAAGGTGTAACACTGGCAGCAGAAGAACCAATTTAAAACTGCAAAATGCACAGTTATAAACTGCAAACCTAGCAATTTTAGTTTATTACTGTAAACCTAGCAATTTTACAGTTTATTACTGTAAACTATAACAAATTTTACACTTTATTACTGTAAACTATAGCAAATTTTACACTTTACTACTGTAAAATTATAAAAAAAATTCCAGTTTATTACTGCAAATATACTATAAAATTAGCTGTATTATTCTGTAAAAACAATATTTACTTTTTACAGTACATGGGATAATCCCTTAAAATCCGAGGCGTTTGACAACCCTGGTCATCACTATTACGAGTAAGCAGTGGACTAGTAAAAAATGCATTTAGGAATCCCAATTCTTATTTGAATCAAGATAAGCAAATTTGTTCTTCAGAAAAACTGCATTCCAGTTCAGTTAATTAATACTCGTAAATGCAAACCAATAGGGAAAGTTTTTTTTTTAATTACGCATATCATTATCAGAATATTAAATTTATATTTTGGGGTTTAAAAAAGAAATGACTACGTTAGTGATGACTCCGACTGCATCAACAGGCATTCATATCCGCCTTTCAATAACCGGGACATATTTGGCCAACTGTCTATCTACAGCGATAAGTTGGAGTGTTCCCTTTCAAGAGAGTGAAAGAGGATGCAAATCCTTGCAAGTCAGTGCCCCCCCCTCCCCCTTTCTCCGATTCTTGCCCCCTGACTTACTTGTGGATGCAGCCACGGAGTGTCTGAAGCGATCATTCGGACGATCATATTAATCATGCAGCCCGCGATAATTTCCCTCCAGATGTATTCATGGCGCACTTAGCTAACGCGTTTTGTAATCTCTCGTCCAAATACCGAGCATACCCCCCCCCCTTTCTAGAGGGGGGGGGGGGGCTCGCGCGCGCTCTCGCTCACAAAGCCACTAAAGTGAATGCCGTACGAGGGCGAGCGCTCTCACAAAAGGGGGCAGGCCAATACAGGGCCGGAGCGCCCTATTTATTAACGAGAGAGAGCAAGTGTATCAAAGGCAAAGTCCTCCAACAATTTGTGTAGAGACCTATGCACACTTCCGTATGGATATATACACAGGTATCAAACCCAATTCAAATTCCACGACGTCATATTATATTATACATATAGACGGATATCCCGGGCTCTTGAAATTATTCAGGACAGAATGACCAATGCCCAGTTACAACCGCCGACGAAAGGTGATTCCGAGGAAAGGGTGGTGGGGAGGGGGTATGTATACGCGCGCGTGTTTCATCCCTCCCTCCCGTGGTGTCAAGCGTTGGCTTGCAAACTATGATACCCTATTCTCTGTGTCATAGATTGAAGGCTAGGGGGATTTAAAGCTTCTCTAAGTCCGAGCGCGCTGCATTGTCATGATTCCCGGCAGAGTATGATTGCAAAACTAAACCGTGTCCTCGTTCGCCGTCTCTAAGTATGCATTAAAGTGTAAGTCTGTTAGGCTGCCGCTGTGCGGAGCCGGTCAGCTTATGGTCAAACAGCTAGACGCTTGTGTACACACTGCTGATGGACAGTTATAAGCGGGGAAAACAATGGCGTGGACAAGGGCTTAGCGCTGTTTCGGCTCAATCTATTGGCGAGCGTTCGAAAACAATTCCTTGTGTCCGGTTTCGATCTCTATTTTTTTTTCTACCTCTCTCGGCGTTCGCGGGGTATTTTATAGCCTATTTTGGTGGCAATTGATCGGGCGGAATGAAATGATAAATGATTCAAGCGTAGCAGCTGTGCTGCGGATGCGTACTGCAAATTATATCCTTTTAGTTGATTCATTATTTTCATGGTGTTACCGTGTTCGGACACGAATTAATGCAAATACAAAGTTGGTCTCATGCATATGTGAACTATCTGGAACGCGAATGTGTTAGCTTTTTTCCCCAAAAAGTTCGTGGAATGCCAATGCATTTGACCATTATCTATACAGGTGAGAAGGTCCTTCATTGAGTGAGAAACAGAGATAATTTTGTGAGAGCTCACATCTGAAGTTTTTTTTTTTTTCTTTTTGAGCATAAATAACAGAATTATAAACTAATTCAAGCTAGTAAAAAAAGCGAATAAGTGTAATCAAGTTTTTCTCTAAGCAGACAAATAGGTTAATAATTTAATGTAGATAAAAAAAAATTCTTTAGCCAAACTTTAAAAAAATTATTAATTCAAAACAGTCAAATGGAGGAGGGGGTCATTTGCATAAGTTTATAAATAAATTTCTCATTTTAAAGGGATTTAATATATTTAGAAACAGTATTTACGGACGAAGGTCCGAAAATTGATGATTTAAAAAAAATTAAAAAAGAGGGCGAAAAAACAGAGATAATTTCGTTAAAGAACTCAAATGAGGAGAGGGGGACTAATTTTTTTGAAGCAGATTTTAAAATATTAAACACATTTTGAAACATGAGTTAGTTTAACAGGAAACGCGATGCATTTAAGCTAATCTTTTTACTTCAAACACCAACACAACAAACTCATTACACGAAGAAATAATTGAAAAAATATCGGTAACGCAAGCATCAGTTCGGTAACAAATGGTTTCCACTTCAATGCTACCAACAAGATTATGGCCGACATGACAAATTTCCTGTAATATGATTACTGTAGATCGCAAATTAAAGGTTCGAAAATAAAAACGAATCATTAAGTTCACATCAATAAGTCTATTTTCTACTATGAAAAAATAGATTGAAATATTAATTGATTTTAAGCTTTTATTTGCATTGCTTTTCATTTGGTAAAAACACAACAAGAGCAAAAAGGAGGGGAAATGAAAATTCACTTCAAAAAAAAAAAAAAAAAGAAATCGCGAAAAAAAAAAGTTTTTAAAAGAAAAATAAAAAATCTTGGTTATGAAAAATATTAGAAAAAGAAACGAAAATATTTAATTATTAAAAATAATCGATGAAGAATTAATCTAAAACCATTTCATAAGAACAGAGAGAAATTTAGTTTCTAAAAAATGAAAGAAAAAGAAATATAGCTCATAAAAAATACCAAAAAAGCAAAAATACATTTAGTAATTAAAGCAGAAGCAAAAATAATGTTGGTCGTAGTTCTCTAGCAATAAATTCGTTCCTAAGTTTAATTACTAAAGAGAGTCTGAAGATAAAGCTTTATTCTAAAAAAAAATTACTTGAGGGCTGACCAACTCTCTCTCTTGAGTGCCATTAAGATTGGCATTAACAATGATGCATTAACGAAGTGTCGTGATCTACCTTAGAAATAGTTCGGCTGTCAGAATGCAGAGAGGGGAAATAAAAATAAAAGGTTCATTAATAAATATAGGTTCAGCAGCATATTAATTGAAAAGCATTTAAGAGAAATCAAGGTAAAAAAACGCACACACAAACACACAAATAATTGTACTTATGCATACACAGCATGGTTCGAACAAAGTGGGCCAGATCCTTTTTGAGAACAGTTCGTTTTTAAAGCTTTATACAAAAGTTTTAAAGCAAAACAGTTTAAACTTGTTGACTTATTTTATCTTGGACATTATTAATAAACACAAGTTCAGCATTATTTTCTAAAAAATGCTTTAAATATTTTCAACTATAGTATTCATTAAAAAAAGGCGTGGGGGACCCACTCCCTAGGAAGGGGTAAATGGGCCACTCTCCATTTATTTATATTTAGTGAGCAAATCTAAAAAATGGGTTTGTGAGTCCTACCTGATAGACTACTTAAAATTTTAGTGGAAAACATTTTTTTGTAAATGTAGCCATTAAGGAGATATATACTTACATTTAATTAAATGTGTATAACACTCAGAAAATTATAAAACGGAATACAAAAAATTATGTCTGAAATTCATTAAAAGCCGTTAGGCATATTTTTTGCTTTTACACATAAATTAGTGTTGCATAAACATAGTAAAGTCCATTAAGATCAATTTTGGTAAAGTAGAAAAAATTATTGGCTGAAAAAACAAAAAATAAAAACACTTATGGCAGCGTCTATTTGAACAACATCAGAAAAAAAAACAGTTTTTTTCGGGTACAGGGGTGCCCACAGGGGAGGATTATGGCGCAAGTTGCGCCATCAAAATGGGAGGGGGGATTTTTTTAAACTAATTAATTTATTTATTTAAATTTTTATTAATTTATTTTTTTTATTAATTTATTTTTTAATTAAATTATTTACTGATTTTTTTTTAATTTAAATTATTACTTTATCATTTATTTATTCATTTATTTATTTTTTTTTTGTGTGTGTGTGTGCTTGGAATGTCTGGAAAGGAAAAATTTTGGGGAGGAATTTGCACCATTGAGCTTGGGGGAGATGGGCACCCCTGTTCGGGTGGGCCCACTTGAAAAAAACCCACAATCTCGGTAAAGTGGATTTGTTCAAAATTCACTACATATTGAAGTACATTTGCTGCAGAAACAAACTAAATATTATAACTATTGAGAAATACCAAGCCTAGAAATTTCCATCTTTCGTTCTGGACTATTTATTAAGAAGTAAAAATTAAAACTGCATACGGCTCATTTTTAAAAATACTTAATTACACAAAATATGCAAATATAATTATTTCAATCACTTTTTCAGATTTCTTTTTGCATTTCTGGGAAAACTGCTTTGATAAACTGCAACAGAGACTTTCTTTTCTAACATCAGCTTAGTTCAAGGTTGCCAGGTGTAAAAGTTTGACTACAACCTGTATAAGGACAGCCCCATATTCCTTAAATTGTAACCCTACACGAATATTAACAAAATATTTCCGTATCATTATATTCAAGCCTTTTTGTTTCACTTAATAAATACTAATTTTTAATGCAGTTCAAATTTTTATTTGAAACTTCTCAATTTAATG
Source organism: Uloborus plumipes (assembly GCA_038373865.1). Lineage (NCBI taxonomy): Eukaryota > Metazoa > Arthropoda > Arachnida > Araneae > Uloboridae > Uloborus > Uloborus plumipes. The sequence goes on from JAXGGA010007658.1 coordinate 34,543, forward strand.
AATTCTAAAATACTTTATGTCATTAATATTTATATGGTATAAACTGCCACCTCCCTCCCCCCCCCCCTCTATATTAGAAAAAAAAGAATTCTGATAATATTTCAGGTTCATACTAAACTGTTTTCAAATTCATATATTCTTTAATTTTGACATTTTTTACGCTAAAATTTGAGTAAATGATGGAATGATTGTTCAAGTTAGAAAGACTGTGGTTAAAACGAGGGACGTGCCGATTAATTGGAAGCACCAATTAAATGGCCACTTTGCTGATTATTTATAATCGGCTAAAAGATTAATTGGCAGAAAATGCATTAATAAAATATTATATTTTTAAAGTATTCCTTCATCAAGAAACTAGGATGCATAAATTTGCTAACATGTTAATTTTACTAACAGTAGTATAAAATTATTGAATCATTTTATGTTACATTGATAAATACTTTTATGACAATGTTGCAACATTTTTCATGTGTCGATACTTTTCTCCTTTGCATAGCGCTTTTAGATAACCTCCAATTTTCAAACAATAAAAGTTTTGAATTAAATGGCTATTAATTATTGAAAAATAAATTTGAATTTAAAAGCACTCTCGGTGCTCCCACTGCCTCCTTCCTATTTTTTTTTTCATGTCTAGTCAACATAATTAACAATGCATTAATTATGTTATGTGCGAATGGAATTTTATTAACAATAATATTAAAGTCTGTTCAAAGAAGTTTGATAAAAGTCTGAAATTATTTTGGGAAAATTAAGAACAAGGAGAAAAATAAATCTTATAGAAAAAAAAACCAGTGATGGTAAAATTGGTAGTATTAAAAATAACCATCATAATTATCAACAGTCGATTAATCGATAATCGGCCAATTGGCTTATCGGTGCATCCCTAGTTCAAGCAGTAAAAAATTCCTCCCTTTCATCCTTAAAATTCTTCCTTGTTTATTAAGGGAGCAAAGCTCATAATTAAAAATTCAAATTTATAAAATGGCACTATACCCAACTTCTCACATGTATTCGTGCCAAAAATGAATTATTTGCGGAAAAACTGCACGACAAAAAAGCTCATCAATCAAACCTCGTTTGTGTCCCATCATGAACCTATCACACTTTCAGGTCCTACATAAACTGCTCCATTAACTAACCATACCCATGCAGACCTTATTAGCAGGTAAAGCAACGTATATAGCTAAATTATCTTTATCAATATACACACATATATTGTCTGCTATAATCAATTTAATTTAATATTCAAAAGCAATCAATAATGATTTATTATTGGAAGCATGTTTAGATTTCATATCACAGTGCACATAGCATTGCTTTTATTAATGAAGTAGTTAATGTGAGTCCTAATGGAAAATGTAATGAAATCTTCCGACAAACCAATTTGCCACCGGTTACTTGATTTGAAATTACTTCACCAAATGAGACGACTCATCCCTAAGCAGTCACATGCAGTTTCATCCATCACTGCCTAGCTTGGATGCCAAGGTATACACATGAATCCACCGCTATTCTGTTTCGTGAAAAAAGATCATCCCATACCAATAGACGACTCTTACAAGGGGGCAAGGGGGGACTGCCCCCTCAATTTCAAAAGGAAAGGGGCATTGCCCCTCCACTTTAAGTTTAAAATTATCCGATCAATCGAAAAATGTTAGTATAAGTCGATTCACGTGTTTAAAAAAAAAGAATCGATTTATTGAGGGTGTTTAAAATTTTTGTTTCATGTTTTCCACAAAAAATGAAATTAGAACTTCGAATTGGAAGGGAAGAGTCGGCTATGGTTATCTGTCCCAATTTTTGAGGCCGTGTTCCGATTTTTTTTTTTTTTTTTTTGAGAAAGTCAATAGATCAATAATAACGTTAAAATCAAATAATGTAACCCAATTGTGTCTACTACTAAAGGCAACTATAAAGCCCCTTCCACACAACTCCCCCTTCTGTGTCTTTTCTCACCTTCCACGTTTTTGGTACACCAGCCGTATATGCTCCATACGTATATACGGGAAGCAGGGGCGAATCGATAGGAGGTCACTGGAAGTCACTGTGACCTCCTCAAAAATCTCTTGTTCAAAAAATGTGCCTGATATTTCGGCAAATCTGGAGACAGCATTGAAAAATGCAGGCATTTATAAGTGTCCATTCGGCAAATTTCTTTGTTTTATTAGGCAATTGAAAATCCCCCCTCCCCCTCTTTTCTGAAGTTTAAATTCGAGGTGTCTTTAATTGAGGGGGAAAAGATGGGCGTTCGTCTGGGGTACTACCATCATGCCTGTGTGTAGTAGGGTGCATACTACGAATATGAAGCTGCAGTTCAGGTTTTTTTTTTTTTTTTTTTTTTTTTTTTTTTTTTTTTTTTTTTTTTTTTTTATCCTACAACTTCAAGGAAAACTCAACAAATCAATATGTTTTTTTAATAATTTGTAGAGAATGAGAACACGTGTTTCAAATGATATAAAAATACTATTTCTAAATTTTGTTTAATTAGAAGTGTTAATTAGCCTGTTCTTATTTGAACAAAAATTTATAACTGAAGTAACACATCCTATTTCGCAAAGTGAAATAGTTAAGATAACTTGCCTGTTTTAAAATGAACAACTTGAAAATTTGTTCTGAAAGTTATTGTGTATAAAAAAGGAGCAATGTATCTTGCAATTCAACGTGCGTTGAAACATTATTTTCATTTTTGGCAGTTATAACCGGTGTTCGATCCTGGAGTTGGCCAGTCGGCGGATTTTCGAAATGCGGAAAATCCTCGGCGCCCATGTCGTATGATTATGCGGCATGTAAAAGATCCCTTGGGGTATTCGTTTGGCTTTGAATATCCCTAGGCAAAATTAAATCCTAGTGCTCTTTCGCATCAAAAAGAGCCCAGGTGGCAACTGGCCGTCAAAATTCTCGTGGTAATGGCATTCCGCCGATTCTGGTGCTACGTGAAAGAATGGACGCTTATTTGGGGATCGCGCTAGGTCTGCAAACGGTTGTGCCTCTACTGCAGCCCCATTTGAAAGAAAAAAAAAATATTTGGCAGTTATTTCGTAAAATCAAAAGTAAACAGGGGGGAAATTTTCACCTGAAAAACCATGGGGCAATATTTTTATAACGAAACATTTCCTCTGTGATTATTAAAAATATTCTTCATTTAATGAATTTGTAAATAAACAAAGAAATGAATTAAGTTGAAATAATAAACGAATAAATAAATTCATAAATGAATGTAAGAAAAACATAAGTGAGGTAGTAAAATAGTGAATGAATAAGAAAATAAGCGAGTGAATAGGAAAATAAGCGAATTTTAAATAAATCAATGAAAATGAATAAATAGATGAAGAAAGATTGATAGACGAATGAATAAGAGAACGAAATGAACTATTTCACTTTGCCCTTTCCATTTTACCCCTTTTGCACTTGACAAATTACACTAAGCATTGAAAATCAAAACAGTCCTAATATGAGCAAAATTAGTTCTGATCTGGACTTCAGTGGATTCTAATTACTACTTAAAATAGTAATTACAAGAAATTTATCATTTTATAATAACAAAAATATTTTTGATAAATATATTACCACGAAATATTACAATACGTGTATCAAATTTTGAAAATGACTTGTATCATTATTTTTCTTTGATCTTTGGAGCTATTTATTTTTTGACTCGAATCAACTAATGTTTATGCACTCAGTTAAACTATTACGAAATACGTGGTGCTGCAAAACTGAAAATAATTGAAAAATGATCAAAAGAGCTTTGTGCTAAAATATAATTGAACTTAAAAATCAACGTAAATAAAGCACAAAATAGGTAGAAAGTTTTTCTACCTAATTTGTGCTTTATTTACGTTGATTTTTAACTTCAATTGAACTGAAAATAGTTTACCCTTTCACTTTGCCCTCCATTCCCTAACTCGTAATGCGGAGCCACATTAATTAAACAAAAGACAGTGAAGATTACGAGCCCCCATCTAGTCATAATGTGACTTTCTTCAGTATTATGAAAATTACTTGTAAAATATACACGAACTCTACATTTCACAGGTGCTGCTAAGAGCAGCAGTAACATTGAGAACAACCAAAACCTCCTTACTCAGAAGCCTAGTTTAAGCTCATAGCCTGCAATCTAATTAATTATTCCCCTTGGGTCAGCAGACTTGCGAGATAAGATTCGGAAAACAAGAAGCGATAATTCTTAGTAGATTCATCAGCAATTTTTCGCCTCAGCGTGTAGACTCTATAAGGGATGTTGATTCTACTGGCTAACCCAAACAAGTCCAAGAAACAGGCGACTCGCATAATTCACATGTATTAACAGGTGGCTCTAGTTATTAAAATTACTTTTCTTTCTTGTGTGGGTTTTCATGTATCAGCGGAAGATGAACTGCGTAATAAATGCAAGCATGTGTTCCCATGGAATTATATGCACTTGTTTGACTTCTTTTTGCTCCAAAAGCATTTGACTGTTTTTGTTTTCCATACTAAAATTTAAAATTTCCACCTTAATATATTTGTTGTGAGAAATAAGAACGTCTATGGCCCCAAAGTTTTTTTTTTTTTTTTTTTGTAAGATTTTGAACTGAGGTGGCATTTTGTAATGATCCATTTTTTTAACTGTCATGAATCCTGAATCTTTTGATGAAGCTTTTTTTTGCCCCGTAGGGTTTTTTTTTTTCTCTTATTGGGGGGAGGGGGGGCAAAAAACTAAGCAAATGACTCGAAGACCTTTAAAAACTTATGAAATAATTTAGCGGATTGGTAAGACTTATTTTTCCCCCAAAGAACTCCCGCAAAAATATTCAAACGCAAAATTATTATAGTCATTGTTATAATTATATATAAATAAATAAACATTTGAAAAAAAATATAGTTAATTACAAGGATTAATCACAAAATTCACGAAAAAATGTCAGATAAGTATCCGGGTTTTTCTTTCTTGATTTTTACTTTTATTTTGTTTGTTTATTTCTGAATAAGGAGGGTTAACGAGCGAAAAGCTGTGAGGACCGGGAACATTTTTCTGCGAACTGATACCAGACCACCGCTTGAGAATCGCCGTCCTAGTGCTCCCTTATACTACAGTGCGTTAACGAAGACACTTTTGCCGAGGAGATCAGCATCCCAACCCTGGTGCACATTCAGTGCAAATGACTGTTTACCGGGCCCTCCGTTTAGTGCCATAATGCATCACATTAGGAGAACATCGCATGGATCCTGTGGTAATGATTTTGATTGGCAAATATAAACTGCCATATCCAGCCCACATTAACGTTACTATTAAATGGTACGCTTAACAATTGTTATAATTAATCATTTAGGGTGATGGGATCTGGTCGCCGGAGGAGCACGTGATTTGTCCGCAGGCTCTACTCCGCACGTCCGTGCCATGGAGAGGACTCCACTGTCTATTAATGAACCGGAGAAAAATTAGGCTGAACATACCACGTTGTCCGAAACTATGGATATTTACAAATACTTATTTATGTGAAGGTTTAATATAAGCACTAAGATGTCATTACCATCTACTGTCCCTACTCTGAAGTTCTGTCTTAAATGAAGGGCTTGGAGGATGCAGGGGCTAAGTTACATTTTAAAAAATGAACACTCTGTACAATGGTAAGCAATGGATAAAGGTAAGCAACTAAAACTTGATTCTTCAAGCAGTAGATGTCAATAGACACATTTTATTCGCACACTAATGACAAAACCAGAAAACAAAAAAGCTGCAACAACTGCAACAATAAAACTTTGAACTTTAATGACCAGCAATTTCTGTTTTGTCACTTAACCCCTTCATCTCCCAAGCCCTTCAAATGATCTTCCAAGACAGCAAAAAAAAAAAAAAAAGACAGAAAGAAAGAAAAAAAAACAACTAAATCTGTAAAATATATTTTTTCAATGCTTCAAGTTTCTTAATTTGGAATTAAGTTTCTTCTTTTTGTTTGATTGCATACATAAATATGTTTCTCGCATCTAAGCCTGTTCCCCTCTAACTTGTCCCCAGCATTTTGTGTCATTAGTATCCAACACATATTCCAGACTTTCATGCCCACTAAGTGCAAGTGGCAGCTTAAGTAATTTTCAATGTTAGTAGCAGCCATTATAACTTTGTTAATAAAATAAAAATTTTGTTTGTAGAAATGTCTAAGATTATGGATTAGGTGCATTTAATATCAAAGAAAATATTTAAAAAAATGCAGCTGTCGTTACCATCCTCACTTTTTTTATGCTCACATAAAATGAACCTTCGTTCAAAACATGTAAATTTTAAGTCTTTCCGCGAGTCGATAAAAGGAGTAGCATGTTTAAGAACTAAACCCTGGCGACTCCGCGTTTGGTTGAGCCATCGTTCAAGAAAACTGAGATGGGAAAAGTAAGTCTCGGCCCTCACGGGTCTTGTACCACTAAGTTGAGTTTTGTAGCCATATTTTTACATTTTTCACGTGAAATGCGTTAAAATGTCATTACCATCCCGCGTAAAGATTATAAATATGTAGTTGGTAATGAGAGACAGAGTATAAAATGAAACTCGGCGCATTATTTCCTATATTTCATATCCTTGACTTTTTACAAGTTGCATTATTTTTAAAACTTTGGATGCTTTACTCCATAAATTTAGATGAATCTCAATAGAAAAAATAGTAAATAGGTATTTTAAAATTTTTCAATAATTTAACATTATTAGTATATTTATTTTGATTTTCGATGATAATTAGAAAGAAGTGTTAATCAGTCAATTGATTCATGAATCAAATTTAATGAAATTAAAAGAAATACGTAATGACAATTTTTCTCAAATTTATAAATTTAATCCTAACATATCTAATATTAACAAAGATATTTAATGAACTTTTGCAGTTTGAAAAAAATACGCATCTTGTCCTTCCAAAATATGCCAAACTTGCGAAAAATTACAAAATTTGGGATGCAAAATAAAATTTATGCAAAATTGTCCATATACATACTCTAATTTTCTGTAAAGTAAGCTATTTAATTGTGGTCGAACGTTATATTTTCTTAGTTATATTTCCATTAATAAAAACATTTGAATGTGTAATTTTATTGATTCTCATATTTCGTACAGCTTATGCATAAAAATTAAAAAGTTTTAATAAAATAAAACTTGAAGACCCCCACACCTCCCCTCTCCCACTCTCCAAGAAAACTCATCATGCAATAGAGAAACAAATAGATTTCACAAATGTATACTAAGCAATGACATTCCAACTCTGAGACATTATTCCAATGTGGGAAATTCTGTTGAAAAATTACATTCATTTTCTTTCAAAAATAAGAAATAGTCAAAACTTGTTTTTTTTTAAATTAGCTTCATTTTAAATAAATCTCTTTCACAGGTGATACGCTTTGAATGAACATCATTATACCCCATTTATCTCTCCAATTTGGTTGTAAATTTACCTCCCCTCAGTCAAGGTCGAAATCAATAAAGTTTCTTCCCAACGCACCGAAAATTTCCGTTACTTTGATAATAAATTTCAATAATAACTCACTTTGATGCAGAAAAAAAAAAATCCCTTACTCTTTATCAATAATTCTTGTAGTTTCGAAAGATTTAAATCTTTCTCTGAAGTCTAATTTTTTTATGGCAAAAATACGTTAGATAAGGTTTAATTCTGTTCTAGTTTTTGCGAAATGATATTAATCACAAGAGTTCGTTATTCGATCAAAATATGATACTAGATATGTAAAAGAAATGGTGATTCATCAGAAGAAAGAATAAAAACATCCTAGGGATAAAATGGATGTATGGATAAAATTAAAAATTCAAGGAAGAAACGGAAATATTTTGCGCCGGTCACAATTAAGTAAATTTTAAATGAAAAGTTTTATTTTAAAAATGATCGGAGGTAATGAATGGCTTCACTTTCCTGATTTCATTTTTGAAAATTCCAACTTTGGCAGTTATGACTTTTTTTCTTAAATATTAGGGTTTTTTTTAGATACATGAAGCTTCCCCATCCTTTTTTCACGTTTTACACATTGGTCTTCTACATACATCGTACATGTGCTTTTAAAATTTTACATATTTATTTCATTCATTTATGGTTAATTTCTTTCTGTTTTTATTTTATAAACTTGATAAACTTTTTCAAAATATTGTTATTACAAAGCTTTTTTAAATTAGGATCATCTTTTAAAAATTAGTTTGTGTTTCAACTTCTTTTTCATACAGAAAGAAATAAGCCCAAACCATCAAGACCTAACAAAAATCTCAGAAGACGTAGCAATGTTGACACAGAAAACGTAGAGAAACCAAAATGAGGTGTGTAACGTGGCTCTGATAACTTAAGCCATGACCTTGAAAATATTTACCTTTTTTGGAGGGCATAATTGGCGCAGAGTTGAGTTGCAGTAGTTTTGCAAAAGTGTTTCAATTTAAATCCTCGCCAACATCACGTCCCCTTTTCACTGAATTCTGCGAAAAGAGGTAAACATTGTCAAGGTCAGAGCTCAAGTCATCAGAGTCACACTGTAGCGAACGTAGTAACAAAGAATCGGGCGTGGATCCAAATTGGAGAGTGTGGAGTCCTTGGGGCATGGTAAGGATTTAAAGGTAAGCTAAAACAGAGTTTTGAGCACTTATATTTTGAAAATTTTCTCCCCCATACCTAAAGATTAACTGTCGCCAGTCACCAATGGGCGACCATTTCATTAAAAATGGCTACCAAGAAATGAAATCCCAGCCAGCAACGTGGCGACCACCATTGTTCGACCTCGAAATGAATTTACATGTGGCCACTATTTGTGAGCCCTTCTCACGTTTTCGACCTGTTACTATTCCAATTTATCTGAAAAAAATCATGTCAGACGACGGAAGTCTTCTCACTTAAAGCTAAACCACACCTTTATGACTCCTCAAAGTTGCTTTCATTTAGTTTTATATTGATTTATAATTAAAATTTTGTAAAATATTTCCTTTTGTTGTATGCTTATCCTTTGTATCAAAAATTTATCCATTGAAATTTTGTTTGTTGTTTTTGTAGACAAAATCTTTTAATTCGTAATAAAAATCACGAACAGCGAATAGGTTAATATTTTATCCGGCGACCTCCGTCGCATTTGCGTATGCCTCAGGTCTATACTGATTTTATCAAAATAGGGGTGGTGATAAAACATTTTACGAACATGATGAGATTTTGCTTTGTTTTGTTTCTCGTTGGATTTGTTTATTTGGCGACTTTCTTTGCGTTGATGTTACTTTTTCCTTTAATTTATTATCCTTCCTTATCAGTTCAAGAAAAAAAGTACTATCGGACTAAGCAGAAGTGCTACCACGGTAAAATTTCTTAACTAAGCTGTCACACCTTTTTGAAATAGTACTGTTCAATAGTGCTAAGCGTGGCTTTTGAGGTCGGATAATACATACTTTTTTTTCAAAGTAGCTACTATAAATGCAAACTTGGCTACCATTTTTGTGACTCTGGTCGCCAGTGGCAACTATTCAGAATTCTTAGCCTAGAGCTTTACCCACACCCCCTATTTATGCCAAAAAAGGACTTATTACGATATCTTCCTGAAATGCCCTCCTCTTAAACCAGAAACTGAATCCGTCCTTGTTAATATTAATGAACTTTCCGATGTAGTTGAAAGAAACAAAAAGAAATAAACCGTTATCAGAACCGTTACCAGTCCAAAACTACTGCCGTCGTGGAGTGATATTCTACTGGCCATTCAGAAAGTATTTTAGGACAAAGGACTGAAAAATTACGAAAATTTTCAAAGGTCGGTATGAAATCCATCAAAAAGAAATAAACCATGACTTATATAATTGATTTTGATAATATTGATTTTAAATCTGAATTTAATGCTCTTTCTTGCCGCAAAACTGGCACTAAGTTCGTTCACATAACTGATGCGTGCTGCCGTAAAAATGATATAATCAATAGTGACACATCAGTATATACTATTTGCCCTGCTCCCTGGAAAAATTTGACAAGACGAGCCTGCTAATGGGACATTTTTCCTCCATTAGTCTCTGACCACTTAAAAGTAGATTCATCTGGTTACAAATTTTTATAGCATGAAAGCAATAGTGGTATTAAAATGTCAGTTTAGATTTATGTCGAAGGCAGTATCACTGAACACAGACATGGAACAAGTCATGATGAATCTAACATCACAAACAGACGGATATAGATATAACACTTATTGTTAATGCGGGAATCGAGCCCACTGTATTCTTTACTGTTCAAAGACAACTGTCCGAGTTAGAACTTCTGACCGCTCGGCCACGAATGTCCCAACTTATGAACATTGAGGCGTCAAAGATCTCAGCACACTTATGAAAAACAGAAAATTTCAATCTGAGCTTATTTTTTGTTTTTCATCTAAGGACTAAAAGCCTTAATTACTTTTGACAGATCAAATAATAAGTATCTTAATACAATAATTAAACTACATGTATCATTACTCTTTCTCTTTATAATTGTCAGTTAATTGAATACTTTCAATTTCCTGATTCGAAAAAGAAAGTTTTGAAAGCTTCAAAGTTTTTCCAAAACACCGATTGAAAATTAAAACGCATTTTATGTGCTGATAAACTTTACAAATAATATAAATCGAAGCATTATACAAAATATTTATCATTTGTTAACGTTAATTTAAGTAAAATCTGTCGGAAATCAACTTCTATAAAAGTAAATAATTTTATTTTTGTAAAACCGATTCGTGTCATTAATGAATAATAAAAAACACGGTCCATTAAATTAATAAACATTAAACGCTCCCTGGATAAAATTAGGTTCCACATTTTTTTTTTTTTTCGGTTGAAAATCGAGAGCCTCACCTTGTTCGATATGATTGAAACACAAACGATTATTTGAAAAGCGCAACTCCCGGTCGACATGCTAATAAGTTAATACTAATAGATGGTCATTCTATTAAAGCTTTTAATGCCACAATTTTCCAATTTTTCTTCCCACCTGCGTACCAGATCATTAAACGAATATCGACATTGGGGAAATATTTATTCGCCGAATTATTGTAATTCTGATTAAATCTTTACGAGGGGTTGTAATATTATAATCGTGCGTCCACAACGTTAAAAGAATTAAAATCGCGGAATTTCAATTATTCAGATTGGGAGCTTTAAAGTACCATAAACCGAATTTAAAATTGATGGACGGGGTCATTTATTGGGCTGAATACTGTTTGATTGAATGAATGAATAATGGAAAGGATGGGGGGAAATTATGAACATTTTGTTGGTATTGTGTGTACTGGATGTGTACTGGAATATAATACTGTTTTTTTCCTTAAATAAACTATATGATATTTTTTAAAAATATCATTAAAATTGAAAAAAATTATCAAAGCTGAAGTACATAGTGTGGACGTTAATTAAAGTAAAAGTAACAGATAAAACTGTACACAGAATCTTCGTCAATTAGACATTAAATAAGGATTTGCTCTTCATTCTTCAAAAAAAGAAAGAAAAAGAAATTACAAAAACTAAAAATATATATAGGAATTTTTACTCCTCGAATTCCAAGTATGTTTTTCGCAATGACGAATTGAATCGTTTATTTTAAAAACCAGTCAAGAGACAAGCTCTGAAAGTTCGAAAACGCATTTTTACTCTTATTTAAAAAAAAATCCATAAAGGTTACAACACTTTAAATAGAAATGCATACACATATATTTAGATATATTTCTAGCAGTAAAGTTTGTGAAAGTTCTATTATATAATTTAATGCCATGCTATGAATCTTTTCTCAAAATGGGAAATTTTATGTTTTGACTAGTTTTTGAAATAAACGATTCATTTGCGATAGGTGAGTGCGCATAGTCGAGTGTGTGTATGTGTGTCCGTGTGTATATAGAGGCGGTCACATGTGTGCGCTCCTTCGCCACCATGTGCATTGTACATATCAAACTACGACAACGAAAGTCACATACCTCAAAATTTAAAAAAAACATCCTAACTATATTGATTTAAAATCTGAATTTCGTTTACATAACTGATGCGTGGTGCCGTAAAAATGATAGAATCAATAGTGACACGTCATCAAAATTTTTTAATTCAGAAGAAATTTCAGTATGCGTAATAAATTTAGACAATTGAAACTAATCAGGAAGCAATTTTTTTTTTTTTTTTTTTTTTTTTTGGCCCGTATTGTAACTGTTGAGACTAAATCACTTAAAAGTATACTGTAGCATAAAACCCTGATTTTCACCGATGTTTTTCTTTCTTTCTTTTTTCTTTTTTTTTTTTTTTTTGAGTTCTGTCAATGTTTTTAGATTTATTGAAAAAAGTGGACAAAATCCTTTACTTCGGGAGAGTTTCGACTAGGATCCTCATAAGAACTTTAAAAAAACACGAAAAAGCATTTAAAATTTAAATTCATTTTAGAAGTTACTGAAAAGCCTCATTTCTTCGAACTACCAAAATAAAATGTGTTTCTTTCTTTCAATGCTTTTGAAAGCTCTGGTAACTTAATTGATCTTCTAGGAGGGGAAAAAATGCTTTCAGGCACCATCTCTATACATAGCAATAGTTCTGAGAGCGCTCTTGGACAGCAGTACCGAGATGCTGTGAAAGCTCAAGCTAAGCGCATTAAACTCACGCTAAAGCTTTCCAAAATCGAAACACAGTTGACAGATGCAATGAGCCATGCAACAAATCTCTGTTATTACATAATTATACGGTATGCGCATAATTTATTCACCAGATTAAGAAACTCAATAGAGGGAGAGAGAATACACATCACGTATTAATTTCATCTGCAAATGAAGTCCCTCAGTGAAACATAATGGCTTGGTTTTTGCGAGTTTAGTATTACGCAAAAACTAATGAATATTGATTGCTAACTACAGGTTGTACACCGAGTGGTATTTAGAGCTGGTACTAAAGATACAGTCGACGTTCGTTATAACGAGCACTCGTTTTAAAACTATTCCAATATAACGACCGGTGGAAAAAGCCCAACTCTATCCCAATTTTCTCTATTTTGTACCTCTTATAGCGACCACTCGTTATAAAGACCCTTTTCTGTCGGACGGAGATGGTCGTTATATCGAGCGTCGACTGTATTTACAAACTGTTACTTAGAAATGTCCGCTTTTTAATTGAAATAGAGGAATTGCTAAAAGTTAACACTGTGTTCATTATGCCTTAACAATTAGCACTCCATACATAGATAGATGTGATCGCACTGTGAGATCGTAACAAAAAAAAAAAAAATAGCGGGTTAGATCTTGATGCAATCCCTCTCTTCCTCACACAGACACATCTTATGTATAAAGAAACAGAATTTTCTTCGTTTAATCTGAAGACCTCTATTTTCACAAACTTTTAGTCCTCAATACTTTTTAGCCATTTCAAAAATGGTCAAAACAAGTTGCAAAGTTTAAAGAAAAAAAAAAGTGAAAAAATAGAAAATGTAACTTTTTGTAGTCCCTAGGTCCCCGGCGTTGCATTTAGAAAAATCACAAGCACAAAAAAAAATTACAATTTTTTCGTAATTTTACCCTAATGTGTTTTGTGTAACATTTAAATTAATTTTAAATTACAATTTAAAATATAATATTTTTGTTTCTTTACTTCGGCAGCATATCCCCTAAAGTTTGCCGGAGGAGAGTTGGCGCATGACCTTGAAGCGGAAACGGACAGCTTCATTTAGAAATGGATAAGATCAGTGAAAAAATTAATTTTTTACTTAGTTCATTAAAGTGTTTGCTGCTTACAAGATCTGTCTGATACTACTGCAAACTAAAACGGTCCGGTTCCACTTCAAGGCCATACGCTATCTCTCGTGGTCAAGCTATAGCATAGAACCATATTATTCTTCGAGAAAAGGAGGTCGGTTACATCTCATTTTTTGCATGGTCCCTACTGTTTTTGAACGCGAATTTTGGTAGCAAATGTTTCAAATGTTTTGTGCTAGCATCATTTCTCAGTGGAGTATATTTCCTTAAATATAACTATGACAGAAAGACGAGCAGTATAAAATTTTAAATGTAATTTATTCACTATAGTTTATTCAAACCGAACCTGGCAGCGTTGTAAACGCTATGTAGATCTTAATCATAGCATTAAGCCGCTACCAGGTTAGATTTGCCTAAAGAGGTAAGATTTCCGGAAATTCTGAAGGCGTGAGAGAAAAAAAAGAATTTTTTCCGGTATTTTTCTAATAGAGAGATAATGGTAAGAGATTTAATGAGTTTACAGGTGCCATTTTGTCATATGAACCATATCTTTATCACTTCTTTTTTATGCGTATGCCTCGTATTACCTAATCTAGAAAATCCCCTGCCATGATATGATGTGTGTGAATTTCTTCTCCATTTCCATTCCATTCCATTTGTCGAAACAAGAAGCACAAAAAGTGGAAATTGTTTGAGAAAAACATAATTCGAATTCAAAACTTCAAAATTCAAATAAATGCTAGAGGTCAAACGCTGGATTTTTTTTTTTTTTTAGCTCAGTCATACGCAAGAGGCTGCACCCGAACTAAAAAACATTTGATTATTAAACACAATTAGCAACAAAAAATATTTTACTTCAAAGAATGGGCAGTTTTTTTTTTTTGCTTAAAAAGTAATAAAAAAATTTTTTTTTACAAGAAATAAGCAACATTTCTTTTTCCTAAAAACAAACGAAAAAATAATTTTGCAAAAAAAAAAAAAAAATCACGAAAAGAATTAGCAAAAAATATTGTTTTGAGCAAAAAATCAACAACAAAAACATTTTTTTTTCACTGATTTTTTTTTTAATACTAGGGGCTGCAAGTACACCCCCTTGCACCCTCTTCCGGCGCCCATGCCACCCCTCCATACCCGAAGCTCATGAAAAGTAAATTTTCGCTTGGATGTGTAACAGTTTAATTGAAAGATTCGAGTCAACTAGTGCTCAGATGTTCGATTCTGTCCATAACAGTCGAAAACCGAGTTTTAGCAAGTCATTTTTCGGTGACCTTGGAATCCTTGACGCCAATGGAAATAAGAAGAAAGAGAGAAATAGGAATGTCTAGAAATAGATTTTGCATTTGTTCCCAATGGGTTCGTTTTCCTACATTCAACCAATTTTTCTTGTAAAAAGAAAGTAGTGTATAAGACCGCGGGTAAACAACAAAACTAAGTAACCTGCCCACTGACGATCTGAAGATTTCTGTGGAACTAAATCCTAAAATACTTCAAAATACTTTGTGATTTTCACTTAATTTTTTAATAATTGTCACTACAGTCGAACCTCGTTAATTCGAACACGCGTAGGTCGAATTACTATTAAGGCGAACTACAGTTCCAATCCCCGCCCAATTTGTTTTTAAGTGTATTGTTCTTCGGATGAGACGAACTGGTTTTAAAGGTCTATTGGAGATCGTTTTTAAGAGGTGCGACACTATTCTTTATTTCTTCCTGCTTTTTCAAAACTATACAAACAGAAAAAAAAACATACACCAATGCGTTAAGAATTAGTCTCTAGTTTCCCTCACAAAGCATTCAGTGTCAGGTTATTGTAAAATATCTATATTAAACTCGAGTCTTTGACAAGAAATATATCTGCATGACGAGCATTACTCGTGTCGTCCCAATTCATGCATACCAGACGTGAATCAGAATCTGATTGTACCAGAGTTCGAAACAGGGCGAGTTCCACCGGCCCATTGTGCAATCAGCCATTTGAAGGAAGCGCAAGGGGGCAACAGGTTACGCACGAATCCCAGAGCCGAAGCGCGACCCACTTTCCCAGTTATTAAACAAAGGTGACTGAATTGCACCGCCGACATCCATATCTGCCAATTACGGCGACCACGTGGCACCTGCATTCCTGGGGTCAAGAACGAGAGAAATGGATGTCCAGCTCCAGAAAGGTCATACTCAATACCCGGACCGCCCCCCCCCCCTCCACACTGAGCCCCCCTCCAGCTACAAACTAATCTGGAAACTAGAAACGGATCGCATACCGAACTGCCAGTCGCACACGCACTTGCTCGAGATACAAAGGCTGCAGCAGATAATACGATTGCCGAGGAAGGATTTTGAAAGGGGGGCGGAGAGGGGAGCATCCTCCCCCACACGCGCATCCCCCCAACGCAAACAGATGAATTCCACGCGCTACCCCCTCCCTCACAAGTTTGTCTTATCTCAGCCTATTACCAGGCGGCCACTCCAGAACACATGTAGGTCTCTCTATGTCCAGCCCGATATTCCTGCGGTGTATCGGAACTGCTAGTAATGGCGTGGAGAGTTATATATCGTTCGTCCAGCCGTCCCCTCCCCCCCCCCCCCCACCTGGAAAGGTTCCCCTTTCTCCCCGTGCAACGCTTAATTACTATAGCATAACATGCAAATTACTCACAGTCATCGTACGAAATTAATATACAGAGGTCCCGGCGTTGATGTTGACTGCTGCCGCTCCGGCCCCTTTCCACATGGGAAAATGGAATGGAATAATTAACTAAGTGGACCGGAAGCGCGCTGGCCACTCTCGTTAATGATTCAGGAGGCTTCGGCGTCACTTCCGCCCGCTCTAAGGAAGAGACTAAGGAGAGAGCCTGTGACGGCATGGCCACAGGTTGTGTGTGCGAGCTGGGCTCGGCGAGGCCCTTTCTTGCATGGGAATTCGAGTGTCCGGCATGTTTGGACACGCGAGGGTGCCAATTTATTTTGGAGTGACACCATCGGTTCGTGTGACCAAACACCTCCTCGACTATCCAAGTAAATTTCAATTCACCGAAAACTGTTCAAGAAGGGCTTTCACTTAACGAAGTCAGATACCCCATTGAACTATAATAAAGCTTATTAAAAAGCGATGGCTTTGTGCATAAAATAGACAAAAAGAAACAAAGTTTAAAAGCACAAACAAGATTAAAAGTTTTAAAAGGGGCAAAAATGTTTCGGAGGCAACAGCCTCCTTCTTCAGTGCCCAGCAAGCAAATGGAATGAAACAAGGTCATGGGAGAGTTTAAAAACGGAAAAGGAAAGAAGATGTACCAATCAGAAGAAGATGAACCTTAGCACCTGCTTTGATCTGATTAGTCCATCTTCCTTCTTTTTTCGTATTTAAACTCTCCCATGACCTTGTTTCATTCCATTTGCTTGCTGGGCACTGAAGAAGGAGACTTTTGCCTCCGAAACATGTTTGCCCTTTTTAAAACTTTTAATTTTTTATTCTTATTTATGTTTTTAAACATTGTTCCTCATTTTATCTTTTTCGCTTATTATTTAAGCTCAATGGATACTTCACACTCAAAAACCTTTAAGAGAAATATAACACCACAACTTGTAAGTTTCCAGAAACTCTCGCCGCTCAAAATAAGAACTGAACAAAATCACCTAGGAATTGAAAATCGTGACGAAGAACAAATAATCAGGCCCTTCTTACCCAATGGGGGGCATGTGTCCAGGGACCCGCAATCGATAAGGACCCCAGTTCCAGAAATATAGACTTATTGTTTGAACATCAAAAAGAAAAACACAAGCTAGAGAAATGCATTTCATTTTCATTTAATGTGACTGTAAAAAAATAAAAAGAAATCTGAAACCTACCTTATATACTTTCTTTTTCTCTTCTAACAAAATTGTTGCTCTGTCAAGGTCATGGGGCCTCACGATTCTAACGTGCCTAAGACCTCCAATAAGTTAAAGACGGCCCTGAAAATAATAGTAATTCTTAAGCAAAAATGGAAAAAAAAAAAACTTGCCAAGCAATGTGCCCATAAAAAATGAGTGAAAATAAATAATAAAACTCACATCAAACGCAACCTTAATAAAAATGTGCTACTAACGGAAAAAATGGCAGTGAAATATTTTTTTTAAATTAGTACGGAAAGAAAAGAAGCTATTGAATGAAAATTCGCGTTTCAAGCACGTTTGAACACGCAAGGATGCCAAATTATTCTGAAACAAGGCTATCGGTGCGTGCAGACCAGTTCCCCTGTAAAACAGCTTGCAAACATTTCAATTCCCAAAAAAACTTTTGCATAGGCAGAGTATTCATTGAACGAATTCAGAAAACATAAATATATTGAAAAACAACTGGCTCTAAGTCGTTCTAAAAAAGTTAAAAGCGTTAAACCTTCGGCATGAAGCTTTTTAATTAATGAAGAATATAAATTATACTTCAATTATTGCAGTTAAACGTTGAACATTTCCAGAAACAATACGTAATGCGTTTTGCCTCAGCAACGAACGAATGAAGCATTTTTACTGGGAAAGCGTCACTGTAAGTTTTGTTTTCTGACAATAGCACTCTCATTGTTGAAAAGCCTTATTACGGGAGCCTTTCAGAACAGCGAAGTGGTTAACGGATGTATCTCGTATAATACGTCCGTTGCTGAGCCAAAAAATACTATTTAAATATTGCTCCTGAAAAATTTAAAAATTTAGACGCGTTACATAACAGTCGAGTCCATGCTCTTCATATACTTCATGCAATGAAACAAGGATGAAACATATTTGACGTCTTTGAAGGGTGCTTAAGAAGCAACGGATCTGTTTATCAAAATTGAATTGACCAATTATTTTGTTCAAATTGAAGACATTCAAGTACTACTCTTGTACTGAAGCTTTTTTTTTTAATTGAATAAGGAAAGAAATCGTCAATAACAATTGACACAGATCACTGAAATTTAATTTATTTATTTGTTTTATTTTATTTATTTATTTGGAAAAAAAATCTTTGGTAATTTTGTTTATTTCAACACTTTTATCTTGCGTATTACAACACGGTTTACATCAGAACTTCAAAATCAGTTTATCTGTGTATTTTTAATGTTATTCAAATTAGAAAAAAATACACTACAGTAACTACGTATAAATAAATAAATACAATAGGTTTGAAGAACATAAGATATAGTTGATACAAAGAGAAACTTTCAAAATGCAGAATTATCAATTTTAAATTCAGTTGTTCACAGTTGCGAATTGCATAGTAGGTACTATCTATCAATAGTTTAAACAAATGTATGATAAATTCCAATAGTTGAAAACACGGTTGACTGCACAAGCTTTTGGGATAGTTGCATGTATCTTCTTTATTGTTATTATTATTTTTTTTAATTTTAGCAATAAATCTGAAAATGACCTTTGTTGCGTTAGTATCACGTCATAAAATTTTAGAAATCAATTATTTTTTAAAACTTGCAAAAAATAGAAAAATTGGAACTTAAAAATAGATTTTGAATGGTTTTTCTTATAATTAATTCATTTTTTGACTACGAGTTATTATCCCTAAACAGGTACTGCCCTTAATAAGGCTCATTGATCCTCATAAAAATGTCTATAAAAAGTATAATAAATTTTCTTTCTTAGGTATCTAATTTAATTAGTTTCCCTGAGATATCCTATGTCTTCAGAAACCATTCCCCCTCTCCGAACCCTTAATGATAAAAAAAGATATGTAAAATGTATACTTTAAATTTTATTCCATGCACTGAAATTCTTCTGGTGCACTTACGCTCTGTTCTGATTTTTCTTTTGATATTTGTATAGGATGCCTTCTTTTACTTTGATAAGTCTTTAAAGATGTAGCAACAAACTTCTGTGAAGTAAAAATAATCCAAATTTCAAATCAGCTGTTTAGAACATGCTTCAGAAGTACAAAATTTTTCGACCGTTCCTTAAGTTGAAAATTCACTTCTGGAATTAGCATGAGTGATTTAAATGGCAACCTAGGTGCCATTAGCGTAAAAAGAATAAGATATCAAAGAAATGGGAAGAAAGTCTCACAACATAAAATAAGCTACTACGACGATGACACAATATTTTAGAAGTTGACTCCGGGATCAGACTTATGGAGAGAACATCACAAAAATGGAAAACCTGAGGCAGGGAATGAAAATTTCCAAAGAACTTCCATACATAGAGTCAAATGGAATATTTTGCGTATTTCTTCATCAAAGATAAAGGTGAACAGAAGGAGTGGTTTCTTAAGGCAAAGTATACCTATTATTAAATGATTATAAAAAAATTAATGATTATACATAGCAAACTGGCCGTTTTGAAGGTTGAAACATCATTTTCAAATTCGTGGTCTCCAGTAATGCTTTGCTCTTTAGATCCGGGCTTAAATTGAGCTTTGCCAAGAGTTTTCGCTAAAATAGAAACCCTTATAATTCCTGTTCAAGTTAATTGAGAAAGTTAGAGCAAACTTTATCGTGTACAGAAAAAAAGTCTTTCGAATCAGAGGTTCCCCCCCCCCCCTAAGCTCAATGGCGCAAATCCCCCCCGCCAAAGTGTTTTCACAACCCTCTTGTGCATTTTATTTTTACCCCTCTTTTTTATTTTATTTATTTTTTTAGATATTACTATAAGCATTTTTTTGAAGATTATTTATTTATTTTTTTAAGTATTATTTATTCATTTTTTTGAATATTATTTATTTATTTTTTTAAATATTATTAATTATTGTTTTTTTAATTACACCTATTATTTTTTATTTATTAAGCAGAATTCGTATCGCTTTTTTTACCCTTCCAGACATTCCAAGCACACACACACACACAAAATAGATAAATAAACAAAAAATAATAATAAAGAAAGTTTTAAAAAATACCCCCCCCCCCAAAAAAAAAAAAATTGACTGCGCAACTTGCCCCTGTGAGCACCCCTGTTCCAAATTACACAGAAATGTAAAGGTGTGAAAAATACTTTACCTCTTTAATAGGCAATTTATGCAAAATTTTAGCTTAAAAATTAGTTACAAGGAAAAAGCTAATTAGAAAGTAAAGAAAAAAAAAACAATCCGAGGACAACTCCTGGCGCTTAAAATAATTTTTTACCAAATTTCAAGGCTGTAAGTGCTACAAGATCTCCTAGACGCGGACCAGGAAGAATTTCAATTTCTCTATCGTTACTTTTCCCCTTTTTTTCAACGTATGGAAAAAAACCAACTCACTATCTCAAGTCTCAAGTCCTCAGCAACACCCTCGACGCACCAAGATGTCAGACAACAACATCAGCTCAGCGTCCTCGAGTTGCTTCAGAATGTTGGTTTAGCAACTCCTTCCCGAGAATTAAATCAAGGGAAGCGCCATGGATTTCGAGGGGGAGGGGGCTGTTTGTTTGGGCGAGCGAAAGCGGGAAAATCGCGAGCGGTCATTTGTAATGGCCGGCAGAAGGCGACTGATGGGAAGCAGATGGATGATAGACGATATCTCCAGCACAGCGAGGGGAGAAAGGGTCGGACATTCGGGATCAAGTCGAGAGATTAAAACCGACGTCAACGCGCTATCTCCAAACAAACCGGGGATAAGGAACAGATCTCTTGCTTCTTGGACGATGTTTGCAGACGGAGAGCTTGGATACTGCGATTAAATGCGAGGCGCAATTTCTGTGACGAGCTCTTGTCCATTGCTAGGTGGACAAGTGTTGAGGAAAGATTTCAGATGCAGTTATTGGCATTAAATGTGATGGATCAGGTGGTTAGGTTCTTAATGTTTTCGCCTTGTTTCCACATACGGATGGGGGGGGGGGGAGTTTCAAAGGAAGAGCATTAAAACGTTTGCCTGAACCAGGCCCGTCATTTAGGGGGGCAGGGGGGTCGGCAGGCTTCTGAAATTTCAATTTTGTGACACTTATAAAATGTGTTAAACATAGAGTTTGGCACTTTGAATGTTAAAGAATTTTGGCGTTTTTGTTAAGTGGAGGTCAAAATTCGAAGGAAAACTGCGTAAACTAAATTGCAAGAGGATTGATTGGACGATTTTAGCTAACTTAAATTATCTGAAGATAGAACCATACCATAGATGTCGAGTAGCACTTATATAGATTTTTTTTTCTTTCACCATTATACTATAGCATGATTTCCTGGTTAGAAAGAAGTAGTTTTCTCATGGGATTGATTATATTATTATAGTTTTTCCTCTTTGCGTATATTCACTTTCCTATAGTGAGTTTTACTCCTCTGAAACATATCAAAGGGTATTTTCACATCTTGGGAGAAAAAAAAACTCACTGAGCAGACCTCAATACGTACAATAACAGTTGAATCTCGATTAGTCGAAGTCCTAAGAAACGGGCAAAAGCTTTGAGTTATAGTTCTCACAGCCTTTTCTAGAGTTTGGAACCAATAAAAACTTCAAGATGAATGAATATTTGGAATATACGCATCAGACTTTCGAAACTCCACTTTATATCGAAAATCGAAAGAATATAACACTTTCTTCTGCATATCACAAAAAAAACTCAATAAAAATGGAGTTTCTTTTCCTAATTTCTGTGAACTCATAATATACACGTTACAATGATTAAACCAGGTTCACAACTAGTTTGTATTTTAATTCCAACTCCAACTTCAGAGGAGCAAAGTCTTCGCATGGAAAATCCAAACCCCATCAACGGTAATTACCGTCCGAAATTATGAAGGCCCTGAACTCACAAGAGGCGGAAATAGCGTAAGTAGGTCAGCGCAACCTTGAGCTGGTACCTTTCTCGTAACGCCATCCTTTTCCGAAACGAGGTGAAACCGGGGGGAAGTTTTTATTTTAAAAAACGCCACTTAATGCGACAGATGCGTCCAACTGATGTTATTACATTTACGAATTTTTAATGCATTTCCTCCCCATCCCGTCGCAAAAGTCGTCTGCAGTTTACTTCCAAATCAACAAGCGGACTCATGTTAGATCATTGATTGGATTTTATGGGCTGCGGGGCAACCAAACGAAATAATGCATGTATGGGAAATCAATGGGGCGTTCATCTTACGCTGAGAAATGCTTTCTTGGAGCCCCGAACTGCTATATTGGCTATACAATCGAGATTTTAAAGCGACCACGCGATAAGTTCTATTACGACGACAGAGCGTTTCAGAAATCGATGCCCACAAGCAGTCTGAATTGGAAGTTTTGAGCATCAAGTGGAATTTTTGCGTGATTACCGACAGATTCTTGTGTGTTTCTTCGGCGACGAAGAAAGCTGTTCCCGATTTTATAGTTGAAAAACCGATGAATTGTGAATTTTAAATGGGTCGATATTTTCAATAAAGAGATTTTGAGCGTTTTGGGGGATTTTGATAGGTGAATTATTTAGCTTGGGACAGGAAGTCGCGGAGACAAATTGATAGCAGAGGCGAGAGAGGACGGGATTGAGGACCAAGCTTCCTTCCTTCGAAAAATTTAAGACATATTACCAATCCTAGTACAGCAGTATAGACATACATGTAAGAACTGTCACGTGGATGTGCATATGTGTAGTTTTACTGGGGTTTAAATATTTTTTTTGGGGGGGTGGGGGGGGGGTCATCTTTCATTCAAAGACATTTTATTTTATTTATTTATTTATTTATTGATTGATTATTATTATTTTATTTATTTATTTATTTTTAATCTCTACCGACTAACTTCTTTCACATACGATTCCAATGAGCATTTTTCGGATCGGTTGTTCATATTATAATTTTGGTTATATTTTATAGTAATTAATGCACTGAGGCACTCCAATATCAAAGAGAATTATCCTTTTAATTTTACACTTAATTACAATTAATACATTTAAAGGCAAACCTGTTATCTAAAATATACTGTCAAAATTTTGCGAGTTAATTCAGTGCAGAATAAAATTATATTAAAATTTTAAAGTTAATTTATAAAAAAAAAAAAAAAAAAAAAAAAAAAAGGTCATTTCTGTTGTTGTTACATGCCCCCGTTGGTCAGCAGAGCTAGACCAGGTCCATGAAGGATGGGGTAAGGATACGGCTTCCGTTTTTAAGAGCACCATTTTAGGTGGAAGACCGATTTTATGCTCATCACACATGCCATAAGGACCCATTCATAGGGTAGGCATTCATTCATAACTCACTTTCACACACACAGAAAGGACAATGACATGAGAGAGAGAAAGTACGCCCATGCCCAGCCGGGACTCGAACCCGGGGCCACCGCATCACGGTCAGACGTCGCTGACCACTAGACGAGGTGGCCGGCAAGGTCATTTCTTAATGGCTTTTGTTGAAATGTTTTAATATTCATGCACAAAATTTATTCTAAAACTTAACAGCAATAATATCTAGTGCTTGCCATTCATGTTATAAAATTAATTCCAGAAAATAATTTTTTGCTGTCTTGCCTTTTACACTTTCAAAATAAATTTATACATATAAAGATGACGGTGTTTGTATGTTTGTTTGTTCGTTTGTAACCGCTGGCCAGAAGCCCCCACAGCACCTACAGACCTGAAACTTGGCTCAAAAATTCGAACGTATCCCAGTAAAATGCACCTCGAAAGCCAAATTTTTAATTTCGAATTAATTATTTTTAAATTAATTAATTAGTCTCATTTTTGGTGTATCCGCCATAATTGAGGGGGGAAAACCTTCCCCCACCCCAAAACATTATATATCGCTGGAAAGGGTCTTTTTTTCTGAAAAAGAAAAGTTTCAGCACGTTTCTGTCCGTTAGTTATAACAGGAGATATTAATTAATCAAATTTAGCCAAATTTCAAGGCTTAACTATGTACGCAATACTGAAACACTGGGTCCATTTTCCTGATCAGCTGCTCTTTTGTCCCTGAAGTTACTTTGTGGTTTAAATTTGCGTATAGATTTAAGCCTTGAAAATTTATTCAATTTGAATGATTAATATCTCCTATTTCTTTCTTAATTTTCTGGCGAATTGATTTAAACTTTAACATGACTTTAAGTGGAACTTAAAAGATGGAGCGCATTTGAACTAAAGGATATAATACTTTTACTTCAGGAGGGGGGTTGAAGTGAACTTAAATTTATTCAGTTGACTTCCTCAAAATTCGTTGTTACCGAAAATATCAGAATTAAACTATTATTTTTAAAAAGTTAGTGATGGCTATTCAGTTACTCTTCGTATTTGACGTGGTAATGTTTGGCTACAATAGGGAGATTTACCAAACCTCCCAGCCAGTGAAACACTACTTTCTCCAAATCAAAAGAAAAAGAAAACGCTCTGGGAAGGAAACAGTAGTTGTTTGCAGTCTAAAGCGTATTTTATTGCATGTTTAAAACATGTATTTAATGCCGCCATCACAAAATTTTTAACAATAATAGTTCCATTCTGACATTTTCGGTAACACCGCTATTCAGTTACTCTTCGTATTTGGCGTCGTAAAGTTTGGCAACAATCGGGAAATTTACCAAACCTCCCAGCCACTGAAATCTTGCTTTTTTGAGGGTCACTGTTAGATTGTAATCACTTCAAAGAGATGGTGCGAAAGACATTATATTTCTTGCCTTTTAATGTTCACATTAAAATCATGGAAAAATGGTTGCGGCTGAGCTACCTGATGACAATAGGTTCCCTATGTTAATCAATTTAGATTTAGCGACCAATTTTACATTGAAATTACGGTTAAATCGGTGAATTATAATTAATTTCAATGGCAATATTGCTGTGTTCGTTGAGAGTTTTCGAAAATCGTGGCACTACAGTTGTGTCAAAAGTCCATTGAAACGTAAAAATTTCGCTAAAAATAAATAAGTTCGTCACACGCACACACACACACGAAAAGAAAAAAAGTCTTAAGAGTGAGTTAAACTTTATTTAGTTAACTTCCTTTACATTTATTGCACGGGCATCGCCGTGCGGGTACTGCTAGTAAATAAATAAAATAAAAATAAATAAATAGGGCAGTGTTGAATGCTCCTTGTCAGCATGTGGTAGCTGACTCCCGTGGATAGAAGGATATTCTCTAAACGAGCTTTTTCCAGAAAAGAATGAATTCATGAACCCAGTAGAAACCTCACAATTCTCAGAAACGGTCAATGTCGAAGAATATCGGTAGCAAAAAGTAGACTAAAATAACACGTAGACGTCGACTTGTAGAGGTTCTGATAAATTTGTG
This sequence comes from Uloborus plumipes, assembly GCA_038373865.1. NCBI lineage: Eukaryota > Metazoa > Arthropoda > Arachnida > Araneae > Uloboridae > Uloborus > Uloborus plumipes. The sequence goes on from JAXGGA010007658.1 coordinate 60,308, forward strand.
TCAAATTAGAGGTTTCCACTCATAGAAATTAAAACTAACCATTGGAAAAATGTCGAGTTACTGAGGAAGTCGAGTTACCGGAGTTTCACGTACTACTTTAATTTGAAGTCTGCAATCACAGCTGTATTTCACATTGAAAGTTAATGTTCAGAAATAAATTCTGTAAAAGCTGAAGCAACATTATTTTACTAGCGTACATTTCCATTTAAAAAAAGGGGGGGGGGGAATGAAGAGGAAAAATCGATTAGTAATATTTTAAAAGTGATATCATAACGCATGAAACAATCCTCAAGAAATAATTTTTCTACGTTGTCAGAAATGTGCACAGTAGTAAAAAAATGTGTGTAATATTTAAATTTTTGTTTAAAAGTTGAAACCTTTCGAGACAAAATGAACATTAAAAACATTTTCTGAATGACTTCATTGGAATAACTTTAGTACGCGAAACTCTCAAGGCAAATTTGTTTTTAAGAGTAATCAAATAAAACTACTGTATCTAAGGTTTTAAAGTTAAATAATAAAATGATAGCGCACAAAACATCCAATCAGGAAACCATTGCCAAGAGGGGGGGGGGGACGAAAAGAAAAAGAAAATTGATTTGAAAAATAATCCTTCATAATTACAGGGCATCGTGCCTAACCTTTTGAAGACAGTATGAAGAAAAAATAACAAAAATTGAGAACTAATATTCAACCTAATAGATCCGTAATTCAACATTTTCCGGGGAGGGGGTGAGGTATATACTCAATGCATTTGATAGGGAAAACATTTTTTTAAAAAATGCCTAATTTCATTCTGATTTTAAAATCCAGGTGACCCCCCCCCCCCCCCGACTGCCGGGCCTGATCCAGTTCGAAAGAAATTGCTCCTCTCCTCCCGTCAAAAGACATACAAAGAATCAATAAGATGAGACTTATCGTATTCTCAGAAAACGGAAAATCATAATAATACATTAAACAAGTAATAATACATTAAACAAGGGAGAGGGGTGGATAAAAATACTGTTT